>VUJU01000236.1:98236-132281 GCA_009835225.1 Aphis craccivora
CGTGAATCATATTAAAAATAAATGTCGATTTGGAAACGCATTGTGACGGTTTTATTTTCTCGTAATAAAATTATAGCTGCTGCTACAATACAAAAACTATCTGCAGTCACCAGACTACCAGAGCCTAAAGTAGTGTGAGGTTAGAGAGATGATATAATTGTAGTTAGTGCAGAATTTGATCAGCACCAGCGTTAATTTCTTCACCAAAAATGTCACCTCTGCAGGGTTCTGACTGCGTATTTTTTTTTTTAACTTTTTCCGTATTATTTTGTATACTGTATTTTGCATATAATATATATATATATTAACTTAGTCGATGAAAGTTACATTATTTTTAAATGTTAATTTAAATTAAAGTATTGCACTCCTGAAAAATATTTTATGTATTGCTCGTTGGTTTACGATGAAATAGTGAACCTATATATTATTATACATATAGCGCGTGTCGATCGAACTTATTATAATTATACGTGTCGGCGGTGACGGAATAATAATAATATAAGGATACTAGTGTAATGTATATAATGCATGTCAGTATGTAACGCTCGTTCTAAATATTTCATCGTTGGAATTCACTATTTCACTTCGTGGTGTCGCGTTACGAATATAATATAGGTATAATATATTATGTTATTATCGTGATACGCGTTCAGACGCATAACTCATTAAATTAATATATAGGACGTCGACTTCTACATTGTTTTAACAACACGAACGGGCAACAATAACAATAATTTTAAACAAAACCGAATTTTAAAACGATCTTTATATATTCATGCGACGATCGCTTTTTCAATCACTTCAAATTAATTTTTGTTCGTTATTACTATAATAATATTTTACAATCAGTAAGTTAAATTTTTTACAATAAGCGAAAGTAATGCGTTGAATTATATACCTAGCTAGGTGGTTATTTAGTATTACGTGAAGAATCCATCTATTGGTGGAACTTTATTGGTTCACGGGCGAAATTTATTTAAATAGGCGAGAGATTTTAATCCATTTTTATCTAATTTAAAGAAAATTTACTAATTACTGCACGGTCTTATAAGGTTATTAGATACCAAGGTCGATAAAAAATTGTAATCTGAAAAATAAATAAATAAGCAATCAGATCATCATATATTACATACTATGTACCGTACATACACGAACACACTCATATCCTTCCGGGTCAAACCCTCAACGCTCTGCGATAAATCCGCTCACTAGAAAAATGTACATAACTATAACGAGTGGTACTTGCGCACCTATATCATCATTATATAAAATACGCGGGACGGGCATACGTATAATATATATAGTGTAATACTATTAATAATAGTAATAATATTGTCGGGCTCTAAAAGAATTCCCCGTGAATACAGCGTTTTCGTTTAGAGTGCGCATTATCGATAGGCCTTCGGTGTGCAGCGTAAAATCTATAAATTATGTTTGATTTTTATAAAATATATGTAGGTATTACTGGTATTAGGTTTACACACAATATTGCTGTAGAATTAAGTTTCATTTCTCTCTCTTTCTACTAGATTCTCTCGTCTCTAATTATTATAATACACGACTTTATTTACTAGTTACTATAATGAACGTATACAATATATACGTAGCATACCAGTTACGACACGACATCATCAATGTCAGGAAGTGTTAACTCGTATAGTTTAATAAAATATACAATATAACAAATAGTACACAATCATTTTTTTTACAAATCGAACGAAAATTTAATTTAAAGTAGTAAATACTTTATTTTTTGTACTTGCAGCTTAATGGATGATTTATAATACAAACAGACAAAGTAGATTTTTAGGTATAGAAAATACATAGGTATAATAGATCAATATACACAGTATACTTTTACGGAATACCCATTGCTATTCCACTTAGATGATTTAAACTTTAAATTCTTTTAAAAAGAACTAATTGTTCAATATATGATACTATTACTTAAGCATATTTTTTGAAAAATTATAGCTAGGTATACATAATTTATAACTTGTTTCTGATTATGAAATTAAAATATGGGTTGTCAATAATTTAAAACCTAAGAAAAAGAAAACACCACAATAACAAAATTGGATTTTTTTATAAGTAGGTACCAGGTACCTATCTACTGTTAATTAATAAGTATTTGTTATACTTAAATACTTCTAATAATATTTACTAAATAATAATTGACTTTGAAAATGAACGTAGCCATTTAAATATAGATCACTCCGTATAGGTAAAAATTTGATGTGAGATTGACTTGCGTATAGACCTGTAATAATATGTCGCAATTATATAATAAATCATTATAAACCTGCTCATTTCACACTGATAGTATACGACCACAAAGTGTGTATTATTAATATCGTATTGAAAAGAAAAAATACGCGGTCATTTAAAATATTAACAGAATTAATGTTTAAATATTACGTGGCGAACTAAACGCAAATATTCTTTTTTAGAGTTCTAAATTGATTATTGCTTTCACTGTCTTTATTGTGCAATTAATCGTTGTTTTTCATACAAATATTAATAATAATATTATAATATAAAACACTATTTCTTGATTTGACAACTTCTTTTTTTGTTGATTAGAATAACTTCAATACAAAAGTATACCATTTTTTATTTTATTAATCGAAAATATTAAAAAATATATACAATATTGCATTATAATGACATAATAACTACTAATAAAAACTATGCAACTGTTAAAATGTTACACATATTTTATTGTGATATTACAATAAATCATAGTTATTATTACATTTTATCACCTGGTCTTTATAATTTATACTTATATTTATATATAGGTACCTATAGGTAAATATAGTTGTTCAATTTGTATTTTTTATCGCCAAACTCGCATAAAGTATAGGTAATATGAACTATATATATTATTATAGGTTTATCAAAAGTGTATAGATTATGTTTCTACTAACATTAAATTTTTTCTCAATCTACAAATAAC
Organism: Aphis craccivora; assembly: GCA_009835225.1. Classification (NCBI taxonomy): domain Eukaryota; kingdom Metazoa; phylum Arthropoda; class Insecta; order Hemiptera; family Aphididae; genus Aphis; species Aphis craccivora. The sequence continues at coordinate 101,196 of VUJU01000236.1, forward strand.
ATTACGCATTTCTGACGAAATAATAGTTTTGGCCTATATTGGTTATATTTTTATAAATGTTCTTTCATTCTATTGTTGTTGAACTATATTATGTATATATAAGTATTCATAGAAACTCACATGATGCGAACGTTAATGGATTTTAATGAATTTTAAATGATATATATTATTAATGTATAATGTATAATGAATATTATATATTAATTTATTTGACGGTATTTTGTCTTATATTCTTAAATGTATCGGACCACGTTGATTATAAGAAAAATTCCATCGATCTAAATTCTAAAATATTGGGTATAATCGTTTATACAATTTCGTCCGAATGAAACTTTTGAAAAGCACGAGTCAATTTTCTTATTTTTATAGTTTGGCCTGGAATTGTTGTGCTGTTTTATGTAATTACTTCTCTCGACGAAAACGATTTTTATTTTATACTTTTATGCAATAGTATCGATCAACGGAACAATATTATTAGAAGGTAGGTACTTGTAACCTATACAGCAGCTGCTTGTACCGTGTGATCTGTGTCGATTCAAAATTAGTTTTCGGGACGACACGTGATTTGGATATTGTGTGGTCACGACGACGTGCTAAAAACTGTGTGTATAATATATAATATTCTTTAAAATTGTGTTTAGAGCTGAAAATTCGCACGGTTGAAAAAAATAAAATAAAATAACGTTATCGTCTCGTCAGACAATGAAAAGAGAAATGTACTTTGAAAATGATTACTATGCACAAACGACAATATTTTTTGCTATCGCGAGTAATAAAACCTCCTTGACTACCTGAGATTTGACCGCACATACTTAAATATTTTCCACGGTCTGCAATGCGCTATTTGTATACGGTGTAAGTCAACTAATGATGACCGGAAAACAACTATCTGTATAATCTATTTAATACCTGCCAGTGGCGTATACAAGGGGGGTGTTTGGTGGATATGACACCCCCCTTGAGCCGTAACATATATTATATTACAATATACATTATTATTATTATATATATATGTATATATAATAAATTCGGAACATAGGTAAATCGTAAATACAATTTGAAATATAAAATAATATGTAAACATATTAATTAATTAAAATAAAAGTTTTAGTTTGTACGTATTATAATATATAATATTTAATGTTTATAATTAACACCCCCTTCAGAAAATCCAAGCTACACCACTGATACCTGCAACTGCAGTGTAACAATGTACGCTAGGTCCTACATAATAATTAATAATAATATACTTTATATTTTTCGACTGATTATTTTTTTGGGTCGACCTATGGGATTTTATCGATTCCGCCGTTTTAATATCATTTCCGCCGGCTATCGATTCCGCCGAGCTTTTTTATTTATTGATTCCGCCGAGCTTTTTTATTTATTGATTCCGCCGAAATTTTTTATTTATTGATTCCACCAGCTATCAGTTTTGCCATATCAATTTGTTTGTGTTGATTTCGCTGACTGTATATTTTTTAATTAATAGTTTATCAATTTTTTTAAGTTTAATCAATAGTTAATTAATCAAAACCTAACCATAATTTGTTTTAAGATAAAATATAAACATTTCAAAAAATAATTCAAACATTTTTGTAAGTAAAATGTATTAAAATAGTAAAATAATGTTTTACAATTTATTTAGTTAACGCCAAAAGCAAAAATAAAATAAATAATAGTATGTAGGTAAATAATAATATAATGTTTTACAAGTTATTTTAAAACGCAAAAAAAGCAAAAATTATTTAGTAAAAATAAAATAAATAATAGTAAGTAATAATTAAAATTATTATTAAATTAATTTAAGCCTTTTATATTTTGCTTTTATTAAAATAGATAATTTACAAATATTAACCGGCGGAATTAATAACTAAAAATCATCGGCGGAGTCGATAGCCGGCGGAATCAATATACAAAAAACTTCGGCATAGTCGATAGCCAGCGGAATCAATAGATTTTTCTCAGGTAAAAAGGTTATTTTGGCGCAATCGATTAGACCCCGACCTATGTCCTATACGCGGATTAATATTTGGAGAAAAGATTTATTTTACACATGCGAGAAAACAACATTTATTGAAGTGTCTGGTGGAAAATATTTTATTAGATTTTTAGTATTTGGTATACACAAATTACATGAACTATAATACATCATTATTATCAATTCTATACAATATTCTAAACTCAATGATGTCATTATAGCATTAATGCGTATAATTCAATATAATTTAGCTCATCAGTGGCGCCGTACCTTATACATTTCTCTGCATCAGCCAGTGGCTACTATAATAATATAATCATACCTATATAATATACACTGTATATTATCAGATTTTCTACAATGTCTTACGACATCTCTAAAATTTCATATTAGAGTAACCATCAAACATCAATGTATGGTTTGTTTCGAAACTATCGTTATATATGCGAATTGCTAACACTACTGTTAAAAATTGAATAACTTAATGTATTGTGGTTATTGCCGTTGCCTTTTGGGATAAAAATAGACTTTTGCCGATTTTGACGTTCTGTCGTGTGTTTATTATTTTTTGTTATAATATAATACATACTAAACGTACATGTGTATTGCATATATTGTTCATAGTTATCTACTTATATGTGTCGTTACACCGATTATTTAATCAATGTCGTGCAAGACGTATCTCGGTCTATTTCTCGGAAAGAAAGAAAAATCGTTTGAAAAAAACGTTTACAACATAATATTATACATATAAGTATATATTATTGTATATTACACGTTTCTCGGTCGGTTATTTATTTCCATTTACCAAAAAACGCCTGTTATGCGTGTTTCGCTGTCGGTCATACTTTTGTTACCACCATTAAATATATATATATATTTACTCATACATTTAGACCATATAGTAATATTATATTGCATATACGATATACCAACGTCTCGATTTTGGTAGCTAGAACGTGGTATATTATAGGTATGTTTGACATGGTACAAGTACCTCTATTATCAATTATATACATGCTGGAGCGAAGAGTTTTGGACAACACGGCCGACTTCCGAAAATACTGTCCTGCGGCGGCATTGTCATTTTACGACGAGTGTATTATCATCGCCGCGCGCGTGTAACTGTACAGCGAAAATTACCAGCTCTCTGATGGACCTATATACATACGTAATATTACTATATATTTTTTAATATTTCATGCGGTGTATGCGTATTTAATTCATGTTACGATGATGATCGATTAGTCACATGACCGCGATAATCGACTTGTTTGCAATCCGAAAAGAAAGATGTAATTTTGTAATACATATATGCAACAGAAGACAGTTTTTCGATATTTTTCAATACATCGCAATAAGTAATAACCCTCACTGAAACATTCTTGCAGTTCACGTCTTCCAGTGGGCAGCGGTGTTCATAAATCGTGCTATTATATTATATTGTCAAGTTTCTCCGTTATCTATTTACAATAATATCATGTCAAAATATGTTTGAAAAACTATTACTCGTACAAATTATGTGTTATTATGTCGTCGTCTACGAGTAATAATCACCTCGTAAATTATGTGTATAAATTATGAATTTTGTTTGTCACCACCAAGTATAAGTACTAAATTATGTAAAATAATTAATAATAAATTGCAGTTAAATGAAGCTTAAAATTGCATATATACCTACTTGCAAAATACATATCGGCACAATATACATTGACAGCTCATCTTATTCGCTTCTTGTGTTCCACCGCTGAAATATTATTGCGCCAAGTTCTTAAAAAAAAAACATCAATATTTAAAAGAAATGCTAGTATAAATAACATTTTAAGTCTCATGCGTTCATTTTACGTGCATTATTATAATATCATTATAATTACTTATTTATACTATAACTACCCAATTTAAAAAGCAACCGGAAACGCTGGAATATGAGAATGTTTTTGTTTCGTTGTATTTCCGTCTGATTCATTCAGCCCGACGGCATGCGTGTGTACTCGTGTAATGATATATATATGTGACATGTGTACTATGCAGTATGAGCGGCATGGATGATTTTTCAATTTGTTATACGTACCTATTCGTTTTTTCCGTCGACAGTGTATTATATAGGCAATATGATTTATTGAGTCCTCGCGCGATTTAGCGAATGATGACCTGCACCGGAGCGAAACGCCCTTCAACACGACAAAACAGTTAAACGCAACTAGCATAATATACACTGGCAATCGTACAACTGTATAATGTTAATAAACGATTTAATGATAAACCCCATCGTGTTATATAATACGATATATATATTATTATAAAACCGACAATATCATTATAATATGTCATATTTTTGCTCAGACTACGTGGCCATAGCAAGGCGAAACTGATAATAAAAATGATGTATTGATATATATGTATAGTAAGATTTCTACAAGATCTACAACAAATTATAAGTATTGAGTAGTAGCTTTTTAATATAGTCATAATTTATACATACTTATTATGATAAAATATTTAAAAAAAAAAGTTATTGTCATCTTATTTGATATATCATTATCTAATCGCGTTCTGATGTAAGTCCTGAATCAGCGACTGAAAAGATCACTAACGTTATAAATCGTAAAACTCTCGTTAAACCATGTGTAATAGGACAGTAACACCGTGTATTATTGTATTGAAGCACATATTGTGTATAACCGCATACCGGTGAAAAAATTGAATCGCGAAACGAAGATCAACCTATATAACCTCGATCATAATATTTACGATGTTGTAGTTGAACATAATATATTAGGTATACGTAATTATATTATATATAGATACTCGTACAATCGAAATCAAAAGCTAAGCTTCGAACGAGTCTGTTCCGGTTTTCCTGTAATATTACGACCACATCGTGGCTTATCATTATACTGCCCGAAAGTTAATTTAGTTAGTTGATTATATTATATAATATACTCTTAATTTATAAATTCTTGTTTTACTATACTTAAGTACCTATACTATATAAACACCGAAATGTATTATTTATTATTATAACCGCTACAGTTTAACACCGCAATGGGTATTACTTGCCGTAGCGTTATTTTTTTACGACATAATATAGTATAATAATAAGTATAGAAGTCGTTGCGGACTGGCGCTTTCCACGTTTTGTCGAAACTTATATTTTTACGTTAATTCAAAGATGATTACTAGACAAATAATTGAAATAGACACATTAAGTGCTTTATTTTTATATACCTATCATTATATCTTGAGTAACCGGCATAATTATTCGATTCAGCTTTAAATAGCTGTTGTTTTGAAATCACTTTATTATATTTCACAAATATAATTATACGGGGGACGCAACATTTTTGATTTTATGACGTAATACTATTATCAACGTGTTTACTGTACCTATGTCAATTTTTCATCTATACTGTGAAATATTATATTGTACGTTTGTATAAAACACCAGAACAGATCGTGAATAATATAATATTGACTTGGTTGTCGAAAGCGCTAAAACACGATACACCGTGTATATAAGTACTACAATAATGCTTGACATGAGAAAACGACTCGAATTGAATCAGCAGTGTATCTATATATGATGAACTGTCGATCCTATGGAAAATTAATTAAAACAAACCGCTATAAACGATTCGGAAAATACTACTGCGGTTTAGTTTTGAAGGACGTACGCTGACGATCGTCATTTGAACAAGATTACTTCTACTTCGTATACTTATCTAGTATCTACTACTTAACTGCTACGCGATGTATGATTGTCTGTGAGGTTAGTTTATTATGGAACAATTCTCACGTGGTCTAATTCGACAAATGCTCTCAATTTCTGTTTATCGAAACCTTTCTGACCGTGGTTGAAAAATAACTCAAACTGGGCTGTTATAATAAATAATACTTTTTGGGCCACTACAATTTATCGAGCTACGAGTAAATATTTTAGTATTCGAGTACAGAGTAGACCATCGTAGATATTCTCGTTTTACTTATCAGATATTATATATTATTTCTATAATTATAATCTCGTGGGAAAACATGCAAACATACGGCATTACGGCGATTATATAACAACCACTACATTATTACAGCCATTTACTCAGTATAAAATCATGTATTTTTATTTTTTGTTTATTATATATCAATCCCATCATGAAGGTAAAAAGTGTAGTAATTTAATTACCATTACAATTTTGACTATAAATAATAAAATTAACGTACAGTATAATATTCAAAATGCATTAATAATTTAATAATTATAACAGAATAAAAAGTGTAAACCAAATTAATTAAATTAAAAATATTTTCTTAGTAAATCGAAATTTTATATTTTTATTGCATGTTCGTTGTCCATAATATTTGATTTAGTTGTTCATGATTTTTATTGCATGATGTAATTGATAGTTTTTAGAAAAATAATATTAATATAATATCATTTATTTACATTATAGGTATTTTCTAAGACTTATTTCGGAGACTTTATTTGAACCTGAAATAATAGTTATAATTATCACTGGTATTCAAATAACGTTTAAATGTCCGGACGTCTTGATAGAATGTGTACTGTCGCACATTTAAAAACGTAAAAAAGTTTAAATAATTACATCAATAAAAAAAATATATAAAGTAAAATGTGATAAATAAATTTATTAAAAAATAATTCCGCATATATTATAATAACCAGCCAGTATATACATAACCATATATAGGTATATTTTTATATGAGTATATGCTATATATTTATATAAACTAAGTATACGGATGAAATATAGAACTCGCATTTATTATAACAGTACGATGATATCGTTGCCATGATTTAATATTATATATTATACTAACCAACTTACCTAACACGGCTACACACATGTGTATTATAGTGTGGGGTGCATTTTTCCCGCGATTGTCGCTTCGCGTTTCGCTGGCACCGACGCGACACACTATCGACCAAAACGGGACCGTATGAGAGAGAAAGTATATATAATATATTATGTACCTATCTATATAACATACGCCTAGACATAACCCGATGGAGATAAGGACCACTGCTGGAGAGTCTGACCCGTTGACACACACACTCTCGCGCGCGCGCGATGATAATATACTTCTATATCGCATACGTCGATTTACGAGCCGCCCCTTCATAGACCGGCCGTGTGCTTACATCCGCTGTCGGCGTATCTGCACACATGCACGTGTGTATATTATATATTATATGCCACGGGTATCTGTGTATATATATATCGCCCGAGTCTTATTATACATGTGCTTAGAAAGTTGTTTTACAAATATTGTTTTCTTCTGTTCCGCCGCCACTTTATAATAATATCCCCTTCCGATCTCCGTCGTCTCCTCTGTCTGTATAGGTATATACCGCTTCTTCTTTTTCCTGCCGCAACAGACCAATAGTTAGACGCGCGGCATGATTGGAAGCCAGAGAAAGTGAATAATATTTGCAAACACTATATAGCTGCACACACTCACACACACGTACATATACACGTGTTGTTAAAAGTATATACCAATATCATATAATATAGTATACATTATTATATACTCGCACGCTTATGTACACGGCGAACAACGATGAGCTTCTAATCGCGGCTGGGTGGCGGCCTATTCTATCGTGTATAGGTTATGCTAACGGTAAAATCGAAACGATCCGTTGCGTATATAATACGCACTACACACAATATTATATAGCGTAATAGTCTTATCGTTTTCTGTATTGATTTTTTTTTTATTATTATTGTTATTACCAATGGATATCCTAGTATAAGCCGTACCTATATATATTTGAGGAGACGCGAGGACGATACCTCCAAATTCCGATATATTTAAGCATGTATATGTGTATATAAATAGATAAATAGATAAATATCATATAAAGCTGTCGAGATTTTTGTTTTCACAAGAAACATGACGTGTGTCCCGCATGCACACTGTGAAATACGCGCATGCCGACAGATATTATTATTTTGGCTCGACGATATTATAATATACGCGGCGTGCATTTAAGTCTCTTTTGACAATACTATGATATATTATTATAATATTATATACCTACCTATTTTTTTCTACAAACGTCTAAATACTATATAATACTTTTCGTCACCACGGTGTAGATATATGAGTGTATTGTTATCGGAAACGTCCGGTTCCTATATATTATACTGTTCACACGTCCACAATATATAGATGTATTGTTAATATATATGCCACGTGTTGCAGTGCATAGGTAATGCATATATATTATATATGTATGTACATTGTATATATAAAGACACGCTTGAAGAATTATTAACCAGTTCCTTGTTAAAATACGTGGGGCATAGGTCTATATATTTGTTTATTATATTATTATGTGAATGTCTCATTAAGGTACCTATAGTACCTACTGCAGTTGCTTGTATGTAAGTATCTATACCCTATACATGCAGTATACACACTATAGGTACTCTTGCAGTCATCAAAATGTATTTCGTTGTAATTTTGAACGTTTGCTTGAAAACAACAATTAGGCGCATCCCGTTATCATTATTATATTATTATGCCATATTATGTACAGGCGTTGTGAGTGCGCTCTACGTTCGGTTCATCAGACTCCACACGATGAGAAGGTACGATATAATATGATACCTAATACTACAGTAGGTAGTAATAATCAAGTATTTGAGATCCTGTGCGAGAAACATATATGTGTAGGTATATATTCGTTGATTCGAGGTATAAACCTGCTGTACGTTAATTCAATAGTATAATATTTGTAATCTATGTTATAAAGATACGATGGGTGTCCAGGAAAAATTAATAATATATATTATTCCGACGTTATAATATCTATTTTGTGGATATGACGCCTATAGCGGGCCGTAATCATAATATAAATATATAATAGATATTATAATAATGTCGTACGTCTATATAATATATATATACCTATTTGACAGGAAACGTAGGTCGAATCTGACCGTCGTCCAGATCAATATATATGTATAGCGTTTTGAAATCTGATATTTATACACGTATCGTTTTCATCGTCAGATTTTATCTACTGCAGATGAAACCACAATTTGAAAACCACCGATTGCAATTAATCCTCCGTGGTATATTGTAACTATACAATACTATACTTATATACTTGTTTATTCTATACATTTCTACATGATATTGCATCAATTGGGTATATTGATACGTATTAATGGTTATAATATAAAATATTCGTGTATACATACATAATAATAATATATCCGATTTGGTTTTTATTTCTATCGATTATAATGGATTCGTTTCCGTGCGGCAGCGGTCGACACTGCAGTTTATATGCGCGCAATGCGTATAATCACTATTATAATTGGCTACAAAATAGGTCCGTTCGGTCGTAACTATAGTCTATAATATATTTTTTGGACACATGACAGCGGTAACGAACAATATTTTATTCGAGGCGCGTAATACGGTACATTTAACGTGAAATAAATTAACGGGCTACCGTGTATATATATATATATATGCACGTATACAGAGGGCCTCGTTCGCAAAATATACGTATATCTGTATATGTATAGAAAGAGCGAGAAAATAGTTGCTCTTCGCCTGACCGACGCCACCGCACGCGCCGTCTATACATGATAACTTCAACGGTCGCCTCGAGTCCGCGTACCTATATAATATTATATATACGATCATATACACGTACGATGCGATTGCCAAACGGAAAATCGGAATGCGATCTGATTAAAAAAATAAAACAAAAAGTAGGTAAAAAAAACACGTTTCGCCCAGTGGCTACTCTAACAAACCGTCGACCATATATTTATATATACAATATACATATTATATACGACGACGATGACGACGACGAGTGTGATTACGAAAGATGAAAACCAACGGTTCATTATTATTATTATTTTCGTGTCCCGTAATAAACCGTGCCACGCGTTAAGTAGGTATGTATAAAAATAAAAAATTACGAAAAAATCACATAACATGGCAGATAAAGAAGCAAGGCCCGAGGCTGGAGGCAGCTCTATTTGTCTTTTATTACAGGTTACTGCATATATATAGTATACATGCACATAGATACTTTATATTATGTATATGTGTTGTGTTCTCCTATTAGATTAGACGCACAGATAATAAGGATTGTATTACTATACAGTATGTGTTTTCGTGTACCTACTCAACAGCGTGAATCTGATTTTCCGAGTTGTAAATAATAAACTTAAGGTAGCTAATAAAATATTATAATATTGTATTATATTTACTTTACCCAATGTATGAAAGCGTCTCCAAAACTTTTTCAGTCTGCAGTCGAATGATTGATAATATAAAAAATAATTTGCAGTCGCCCGCTTATAAAACTTGACGATTTGCTTATAGCCAAACATAATATAAAAGTATTGCAAATATAGTTTTATTATTTTAATTTATATAACTTAATTATCATGACTAAATAATAATTAGTTTATTAATAAATTATATAGCAGATATAATTGGTAAATATGTCCTAAACAGGCGTACGGACCCTCGACGTACTTGAGGACCTCAGCTGTAGTTAAGTAAATACTGGTTTACTATATAACAGTATATAATATTATAGTTTACTATTAAACAGTGTAAAAACTTCACTCTTCAAATTGTTACTATCGCTGTCGTGTTATCAGTGTTCCGGATTCCACGACGTTACAAGAGCTTTCGTGCGGCCCGGGGCCTAACATAAAACATAGGTAATATTTATAATGTGATGTCGGTGATTCGAAAAGCTATACGATAGTAGTCCGCTCTAACACGAAGGTGCCGTCCACGCTGTTTCAAAGGTCGAGGTTTCGCTTTGCGCACGATACGATGACAAAATTAACATTAATCATTATGTACCTTTAATATTATGTATGAACCTACGTAATATATTGCGTTACGAGTATAATAACGACAATAACGATATCGATCGGAAGTCCATGCGTAAACGGATAATAGTAATAACAATCAGTCGTATATGCATAAAAACTACCGTGTGGATAATACTATAGGCGAATAGAATAGGTTTATAGTCACTAAGATAATAAATAATATAATAATAATAATAATAAAAAATCATCTCGCTCACACATAGGCAAGTCGATAAATCACGACAGGTCACAGGTGCATATAGAAAGTCGATGGTGGACATCGAAGAACATATTACATACCTACCAATAGTATAACTTCGCAAGTTCACACGCGCACTGTTGTACACCCAAAACAATATTATAATATTATATTTTTTATTATGCGTACCTACCCTGGACCACTAAGCTCAATACGTGTCCTGGCAATTCAAACATATTATAATAATTAATATATCATTGTATTTGTATACATGTAGGTACAGCGAGAGCCAAAAAAATCTTTTCGTCAAAATTATATTATCGTTTCGCGACTCACCTCGACTGTAATTTCGTCGACGGCGTGCATAATATATTATTATAATATTATCTAAAGGGGCAAGTAAATCGTGCTCGCTTACGTCCAAAGCGCGTACGAGACGGTTGATTTTTTTTTGTTTTTTTTTTATTTTTTATTACCCTAGAATAATCGCTGTTGCCGTGTTCCCCGGCGCGTGGTTTATTGTCAAACTTTCCATTGTGTCTTGAAACCAGTTTTTCTCGTCTATGTTGTTTGCTATTATCACATATATCGTCGTTTTATTTTGGAACGTCGTCGTCGTCGTTTGTCGTAAAAACCATATAAGAGTTTCACAACTCGCGTATATTTAGGTACACCTACCCATAATAATGCTCGGCACGCGCAAACGATTGCGCGTTCGGTGTAAAAACTTAGCGCCTTAGGTGCACGCGTACCAAATCGTTAACTGTTCGACACGGGTATGGGTTACCCATTTTTAAAAACGCAATAGGTGTACTGAATAGTGAATTCCTATCGTAAAGTGTGAGTGTATGCGTGTGTAGATTATAATATTATAAAGGAGGTATATTATATGTGTTTTGAACCTTTAGGTCATAATGTTAGATAGATACCAGAAAACTCGCGCGGGCATTACATTATACATAGGTAAATATACGAGTATATAAACTGTCGATACTGTGTATATATATATATTTATAATATATTTAAATATGAATACGAATTTATTCATAACAGACGGGCCGGTGGTCGCTCTGTATATAGTTCTTAGCATACAAATAGCGTTCAGGACAGCTTCGGTACGTATTATTATAATATGGTAATTTTTAATACGCATTATATTAATATACATAATACATATAGGTATAATAGGTGGTACCTATAATGCGTACGCGCGTTATCATATTCTGTTGTCGATTGTATTAGTCAACAGTTATTGTCGATTACTTAAAAGTTAATATTAAGAAAAAAGACCATTCTTCGGCGAACGGCGTACATGAGAGTACAAAATGAATTAATAAATTGCAAGTGAATCCGTTAAATGTTCGTTTATTATAAAAAAAAAATATATATATTCACATAAACACGATAATATTTGTGCAATTCTGTTATAAGTGGGAATAATAAAATGAAATATGTTTAGAAATGTACCTAAGCAAAGAGCTATAGTGTTCGAAGGACTATAATTTATGTTTATACGCTGGGCCATCTGAATACATCATAATGTTAAATATTGTTGTTTATATAATCGGTCATTGATCTATAATATGTATTTCTTTCTTGGATGCACTTATATTATTATTTAATACTCAATCATTATACATATTGATTTTTTTCTTTTTCATTAGCCACTACCATTTCTACGAGTACAAATTTGGCTAGTCATCAGCAGCAAACGACGGGATGGGTGACTTCAACGACAAGTTTACCCGATCGAGACCAAAGACCGCGCTCATCTACAGCTCCCGTCATTGTGGCCACGGTCCCTACAAACAAGACCGACCGAAAAAGTAAAAAATAAATTACAAGTACAATTATATTTTTTGTATATTCACTAATACTAAATTTTTATTTATAGTTTATTCAAATTCACCGCCTACCCGGGAAAAAATTCGCACCGATGATAATGTACGACTTAGGTCCACTGATCAACATCGGTCAAATTCTAGTTTGTCTCAAACATCTTCATCTGGGTGGGATCAAACTGATTCGACAGGCAAGTGAAATCAAAAAGTAGATTATAAAAAAAGAAAATGTTTTAAATTTAATTGTTATTTCAGATTGCGTTACCAGAAGATTGTTGATCGAGGATTACCAAAGTGAATGTAAGCTAAAAGAAATCGCTGATTCGATCACTCGGTTACATCCTCGTAATATAAGTAATGGAATATTATCCAAACCTAGAAACATGGAACCCACGAGGGATTCAGATATTACCAATCAAAAACAGGTATACTTTGCAATGTGCCTGTTCGATCATCTATACTTATATAATATATATATATATATTTATGAAATAAGTAAAAACTAAATGTTGTTTATAGGTTCGTGGAGATCCGGATGGCTGTGGGTTGGATTTGTCTTTACGGTATTCACCTAGTTCAGAACTGAGAGTTGATTTACCAACTGAAGATTTATTGAATATCAAGAAAGGCTGGCTTATGAAACAAGGAAGCACATCAGATGTAAGTTGTGAATATTATTCACGATGGAGGAAAAAACCAAAACGTGAATAAGTGATAATTTAAATATTTATGCTTAGGAATGGAACAAACATTGGTTTGTATTGAGAGGTTCTGCGTTATTATTTTATCGTGACCCAACGGCTGAAGATCAAGGCATCTTAGATGGTGTAGTAGATTTAAGTTGTGTAACTACCGTTAGTGAAGTACAAGTCAACAGGAATTACGGGTTTCAAACAATCGTAAGTAGTAAGTTATCACCAATAAATTATTCAGTTAACTAATAAAAACTCTGTTTGCAGTCTTGGGATGATAAAAAAGTTATATTATCAGCAATAACTTCTGGAATACGAACTAATTGGGTATCGGCCATACGAAGATCCGCTGGTCTTACTGACGAAAATATCATGACCAAACCTTCGTAAATATATTTTTATTTTTATTCGTTTTATAATGTATATAGATATAAATAATATGTATTTGTCTCTTTTAGTTTGGATGGTACGTTGTCTTCTTCGAGGTCGATTATTTTTTCTTCGGATGATGAATATAGAACAGCGTCTGAATGTGGAAGACGCGAAAGTAGTGATTGGGGTGATACATTACCACCTTCACCTCCTCTTAACCGGACTCCTATATCAAAAGTTAAAGAAAGAGCGAGAGGTGGACCTAGGAGTAGAATATTTACGGGAGGATCCCTAGCAGCTAAACGTTCAAAATCTTCTCCTCCTGTGTCTCCCAGAAGCATTTCTGAAAGTTCAAAGTCTGATGAACTTTTGTTATCGTCGTGCGCAGAATCTGATGATACTAAGGTAAATATGAATACATTTCAAATAATATAATATATTGTACTAAAAAAAAAGCTATTTTTATTCATATTTTTAGAGTGATCGAAGTTCATTAGTGGGCCGAGTAGGGAAACAAACAGATGAACTGGATGATGTAAAAAAACAATTAACTAGTGTGTTGTGTCAGTTGAGTAATGCTGAGCAAGAATTAATAAGACTGCGACAACGTAAGCATGATGTGTTAGCGTTACAAAAACAAGTAGAAACCATGGGAACGTCATTAAAAATGGCCGAAGAAATGATTAAACAAAAATCAGAACAAATAATAGAATTTGAATCAATAAAAAAAATGTAAGTTTTTAAATGTGTAATATTTTCAAATTTATTATACTAATATTTGTATGTATTAACAGTTACAGAGATGAAAAGAAAAACTGGGAAACTGCCCTGTGTTCAGTTCAAAATGAGTCGGAAAAACACCTCGAGGAATTGGAAAGAACTAAAGAACAGGTTTCTAGACTTAGAGGCACTCTTACAGATGTATCCGATCGATTAGCTAGAGGAATCGAAGAAAACGAATCCCTTTACAGGAGAGTTCGTGAATTAGAAGGTCGATCAGTGCCAATAAATGTATCTATCCGGGATAGTAGAGCTAGGAGCTTAGATTCACTTAGTGATTTAACCAATATAGATTTAGACTTGGATACTGAGAACATGGATAAAGAGCGGTTAGTATTTTTATAAAAAAAATTGATTTTTTACCCATATTATACTGAGAACTATATTTTTGTTTGCCAGGATTATTGAGGAATATGAAGATCTACGCTGTAGATTCGAAAAAGCTGTTCAAGAAATAAGAGCAATGAAGCGTGAACTTAGAGAATCAAACATTCAAACTGATTGTTTGGAATTAGAGTTGATTAATGCCAGGCAAGATTTACAAATTAGACAACAAACGTACGAGGCTCAAGCTTCTATGATGGCAGCTAGAATTCAAGATCTAACTACCAAACTTACTGCAGCTGATAAACAGGTAAAAAAAAAAAAATATGAATAAATATTTATGATAAACTTTGATTATTTCTGTCTTCATTTTTTAGATTCGTTTGTTAAAACAAAAGCTTACCAAGTCAGAAGGGCGAGATAAACGCCGTTCATTGTCGCTCAAAGGACGTGAATCGTTTACTATATGCAAAGAGTTAGAAGAGAAACTAGTGGATTTGGAAAAGAAAATCGGTAAACTAGACGCAACTAATGGAAATGTAATAGAAAAATCTGATTCTAAGGATACGGGATGTCGAGCTAGTACAGTTGCGTCTAGGCTCCGTCGAAAATCGTTGGATAGCGCTACGAGTAGTGAACCTATGAAAGTGCTTATTAGAATGACTTCTTTAGAAAATAGAGTCGCCGATATGCAAAAAGCTAATTCAGACACTATGAATATCATCGTAGAAGATGGTGTTGATACCAAAGAAGCTGAAATCTGCAAAATTGAGTCCGCTTGGCGTACCAAAATGAGCGAAATTGCATCCAAAAGAAGAAAACTTCAAAACAAAGGCTGTTTGGACGATGAAGCCAAAACAACATTATTAGCTGAAAAAGTCGCCACCGAATCAGTTTTTTTAAATAAATTAAGACAGTTAATTAAAAACGACATTGCAGTAGAAACAACAAACCGAATTAAAAACCGACTGGATTCTAATATCGATTTATTTGCTGAGGTAGATAAAATAGTTGGGATAAAAAACAATACCGAAAAAAGAGTAACAGAATTTATGGACAACCGTATGAGTGTTATACAAAAATACAAATGGGATGCTGATGAAGTGAAAACCATCGCTTATGACTGTTTGGAAAACATTGTTACGGACACTGAAATGCACATGGCATTAGATTACTATTTCAAAACTCAAGATCTATCTGACAAGGGTAGCGTCATGCTCATCCAATGTGTAATGAATAGAGGGAAATTAGAAACGTGGTTGAATGAGGTTCGAAATTCTATTGAAATAAAAATTGACGAACTCTTGCAGTCTTTACCAATGAAGACAAAACGTACTGAGGATAAAAGTTGTTTAGAAGAGTATTTCGAAGTGGCAGTGCTCCATTGTATGCTTGAGTCCGGTTTGAATCTAATAGAGAAGACTCCAAAATGTAAGACGGACATGGACGAAAACGAAGCTTTATCTGAGTGTCAATATCTAGCAGCCAAAATGTGCCAGTGTTTGCCTCCATTAGACGATAAACGTATGTTGCACGATAGTCTGGGAGGAGTTGAAACCGAAGTGATGGCTTTACGGTCGTGTATGGAAGAGATAATTGATAAGCGGCAGTTGAACGGACCCGTGTCTGATCCACAGCCTTTACGCAATGAAAATAAGACTACATCTTGGATAGAGGACGTGTGTAACAAATGTCACGACTTACGCATGCAAATAGCCTCGCTACAAATGTATCTAGCTCAGTGCCAGGAATGCCAGAGATGTGTTTATCTACAAGAAAAAATCAAGGGATATGAACAGGAACGCGATGTTGAATTGGAAGCCGTTAATAAGCGACACCAGTTAGATGTGGCTGAACTAAAGAGTCGCTTGGAGGAAGAAAAACAAAAATTGTTGGCCGTAAACGACCAAGAACAAAATGTACTTAAGGACCGAGTGAAAAAATTAGAAAAACGCTTGAGTGCATTAGACTCCGAATACAGCCAACAAATGGATAATTTAAGGTTATCCTATCAAATTTCGCTGGCTTCAAATGATTCGTCTAACAGTGTTATGACAGAAGAATCAACCAAGCTGAGGTATCAAACGGAAATCGAACATTTAAGGGTAAGAAATAAAATAACAAAATATAACTCGGAAAATTAAAAATTCTTATTTATTCACGACACATATTATTTTAAATTGTAATTTAAAAACTTTTCTTTTTTATTTAAATAGAATTTATTCTCTTTTCTATTAAATTAATCTGTACTTTTTTTCTTAATGAGTAAATTTAATTTTAATTAAACAAAGAATATACATAAAAAATATAACACATGATCGCATGATGAGAGAAGTCATTCAATAATAAAACCCTCTATAAAAATTGATTTATTTATTAATTAATTTAGTAAGTCATGGCACTATTGTCTTTTGAGACAACGTATTAAATTGTCAGGAAGAGTAAATGATAATAGGTGTAATACTAAAGGGTTAGGATTGTAATGAAGTTTTAAATAAAACCTCTAGTAACAAACTTAAAAATGTTTTTTAATTGCATGACCGTTTTTTAGGCATTATGTGAAAAAGGTCTGCTAGCAATGGAGAACTCACATAGACGTATTATCGTTGAACTGGAGGAAAAACACCGCCAAGAAACTGAATCGTTAAAACTAGAAAAAGAACAGGCACTTGCTGAAGAAACACATGCGACTTTGGCCGGTGAGTAACGTTTATTGTGTATTAATAAAATGGACAAATAAAGCTGGTTAGTAGTTAAATAATTATATATACTGTGTACTACAATTTCATTATTTTTGATTGTAGCGTTGGATGCAATGAGAAAAGCGCACGAGGCTGAAGTGCAAAAAGAAGTAACCAAATTCAAGACTGAATTTTTGAAAAAGATCCAATCCAATCACGACATCGGTGCTCTCCACAAAGAACATGAGTGCGTCGTTGAAAAATTTCAATTACTGGTTGTAAGGAAAGTTTTTGTACTAACAACCACTCGTTTTGAATTTCAGAGCTGAAATGGAAGAGATCAAAAAAGAAATTCTCTCGTTGTCTGAAAAGTACTCAATCAAGTGCGTCGAATCAGCTAACTTAGAAGAAGAACTGAAAACGGCAAATTCTCAACTGGCTCAAGCTCAGCAGCAGATCATACAATTGGATTCCAGGTATGTTATTCTCCCCAAATCCTTTAGAGCAGTGGTTGTCAACCTTTTTTTATTCTATACACTTTTTGTAAATTTTCAAAAATCTTACGCTCCTATCACTTAAAAAAAGACCATTTTTGTTTTAGTGATACAAAATAACTATATTATAAAAATAGTTATAATGGCATAAATTTTCTTTCATTTTATTAGGTTATTTCATCATATACCACTACTTTAGAACATACCGACTAAAGTTTTATGTCATTCGAAAATAAATCTTTGTATACTTTCTTCAGCTAACTGCACCAAACAAAATACCAAATAACTTCCATACCTAAATTTGTCATAATATTATACACCATAGTTTGGTCTAACGTCTTATTTTTCGCGTTGAACGCAAATCTTTTAGAAATAAGCAACTCCGTGCTCACTTGGTGTCCGAAGCCAACGATAACATATCATCAGACTTTGAAATCACGACGGACGCCGAATTAGGTCGATTGAAACAAGACATACTCGTAAGTAGACATCAAGCATGATCATATTGTTTCTTTAATAATGCGGTATTGCATGACACTTGTTATTCGCTATTTTCACACTGTAGACAAAACTCTTGTATAATAGTAGAAGTAGTAGTAGTAATAATAATTATAGTACGCGTTGTAAGGTAATGGTAGTTGAAGTAGTATAAATATATAGTAGAGGTGACTTTTTTCTTACTTGTTTAACGTATGAAACACTGAAAATTGAATGCAAACTGCCTATACAATATGCGTAATACAAATTTTGTAAGTACCATTTATTGCATATATCTATATGTGCAATATTTTTTTCAGACATATTCAGATAAACTAAGTAATTAGATGAAATATTGCAATGTTTTTTAATTCATATAATTCCACCATATTTTAACCTTTTCATAAACATAAAAGTTTGAACTTGGATTAATATAATGACTACTTATGATTTTTTGAATGCTGCAGTTATAAGCGACATTATACTATTATAGTGAACATATTTTTATACAACCGTTGGTGTTCGTTCGTTTTTACCTAGATTTGATTTCAAAATGATAATATTTTTAAAAACATTTGACATCTTACGAACCCAATAATAATAATCTATTTATTCCAAAACAGTCGAGCATAGGTTATATACCTGATGTATAATATAAAATCATATACCATACGCGTGTCTTGTACTTATATAATATAATATTTATATAATAATAATATAACAATTGTTTATTGTACATACCTATACGTAGTACCTACCTAATAATATAATCCCTGTTTGTATAATCAATATTTTTTTTTATATATACCTTTATTTGCTTGACCGCACACAACAGCATGGCGAATCGCTTGACAGCATTTTGAACAGTTTTGAACAGTACGACGCGACTGTGGGGCGGGTCGATCGGCCCGTCGTAGTGGCGCTGGTAAATAAGTTGCGGACCGTCACGGCCTGCAGGAGCCGCACTCGAGGTATACACCATACAGCACCCGCACAACCAAAGTAACCGAGGACGCTTACCT
The DNA here is from genome assembly GCA_009835225.1 of Aphis craccivora. NCBI lineage: Eukaryota > Metazoa > Arthropoda > Insecta > Hemiptera > Aphididae > Aphis > Aphis craccivora. The sequence goes on from VUJU01000236.1 coordinate 120,938, forward strand.
GTACACTGTACAGACAGGCGTGTGACCGGTGGCGGCGGACGGCTGTTTTGAGGGGGTTGGTCGGGTTCCCGAGGGGTCGTTCCTTTAGATTATACGATTCTCAGACCAAGACTGATGCGAGAACCGGTGCTCACTTTCAACGCTCTCTGCGCTCTGGTTTCGGTGTATTCTTTCCTTGTGTATATATATTATAATATATCTGGTAATCGTATTTGGTTTTGGTCCAGTTCCGGTCTGCAGTGTTTCTATCACATGACATTTGGTATACACTATTCGAATACGTGTAGTTGTAATGGTATAATATCCATTATTCAACGTATTATTAGTTAGAACGTCTTATTTACTAAACGTATTATTATAATATTAGTTATTAGTGTACCTATGTGTGTGTGTGTGTGTGTGTGTGTGTGTATTTGTATACATACGTCCGTCGTTAAAGTGATTAATTATTGTTATTACCTCGAGGTACATCGAAATCAATCCAGCATGTCCGTCCGCCCGACTGGAACGAAAAGTCGGTCAACAATTATACATTTAAACATTTTTTTATCGTACTTAAACAATAATATTAGAGTCTGGATTTTTTTGTTTTTAGCGTATTATAATATTTTTTGTGATTAAGAAATAAGAATTATAAATAAATTTCAGAACTTAAAATATAATTGAAGTGTAAAAATATATATCAAAGTCATAAAGTTCTATTTTTTATTTAATCACTTTATATTCTGGCTTTTGATTACTTTTATTTTATACTTTTACCAAAAAATAAATAAATCTGTGCGTTAAGCCAAACGTCAAACCCTTTTTTATAGGATTTTATTTAGTAGGTACCTATTTTAATATATATATTTTTTTTTTTGACGTACAAATTAACGCAAATGATTGAGAAAATATAGACTTTTTTACTAGTCTATTATTTAAGACTATTTTTAGTAAATATGATTTTTATACAAAAAGTTAAGAACGTATATACGTCATATTTTGTGATTCGTCCTATAATCTAAAATTAAATGCATTATGTGAACACTGTTATTGCAAACACGTGAATGTATAATGTATTAGAATATTTTAACAAAAATAACTAAAAAATGTATTTACTGTTTGTATTATAGCACTTGGTTATCGATCGCATGTTTAAAGCTTATTAAGGACATTAAAGTCCGGACTCTAATAAGTAATAACTTATAACACTTATTAAGTAGCGAAACCGTAGTAATACTGTTTTATCAGTTTATGCAACACAATATTTCGAATAAATATAATGAATGTATTAATTGTGTGTTGAATAATTGTTTGTTTTGATTTTCTAGAGCCCACTGTCGACGGGTCACTCGTTACACCAGAAGCGAGTAACGTGACTTCTTGTCAGGCGGAACCCTCGGCTCTAAACCCACCAGCAGGTAAAATTATACACTTTTACATGTGTATAAACTATATAAATATTATATCACTATATGAATTAAATGATTGTCGATTATAAAATGACCTACGTACTCTACTTTTATTATGCGTTTTAATTTTGTTTAAACTAATTATTCTTTAGAAATACGTTTTGATTCAGAAATTAAAATACTGAGTACCTACGCTTAACTCATATTTTACTTGTACAATTTTTTATCGTTTAATAATAATTATAAATTTAATTCGAAATTTCTGAATAAATATCAATTATCGCTTATCGTAGTCTGATCCAATCCCATCCGGTCTCGGTCCTATTTCCTGCTGTATTATAATATAACTAATGTGTAATGTGTTACGTTCTCAGAGCCGAAGAGGTCTCCGAAGAAACTGTGCAGGGCTAACAGCATTTTGCTGAGGTCGCCGGCCATGTGCGGCTTGGTGGCCGACCGGAAGAAGATGTTCGAACGGCGGTAAAACTAGGCGCCCGTCCGCCGGAAGTCGTCGTGCGTCCATATCCGTATCCCGTGCACGGTCGTCCACGACGTATCACGCGTATATATAGTTATTGTTTGTTACGATATATAATATATTATACGATTGATACCGTAATAATAATAATATTATTATATTATATTATATACCTGCACGCGCACGCGCAATACCAGCATCTATTATAATGGATGTATATTTTGACATGTACGCTAGTATTATGCGTGTGTTTGTGTGTGATTCATATTGAATCGTTTTTGTTCTTTATCGTTATATAATGTTATTTTATATGCATATTCATATAATATATAAACCTATTATATATTATTTGAATATCATTATGTTTGTATTTTAATTAAAAGGTTTTTTTTTCTTCCCCCTTTTATTACGTTTGGAAAAACGCATGTGTTCAGCCTTATTAGTTTTGTATACCAATAATAATACAGTAAAGTTGTACATATAGTTTTACGCAGTGCACTTGTGTGCATAACAATACGATATTTTATTATTATTGAAGTACACCGTAGGTAGGTAGTCGTATTATTAATTATTAAAATATTTTTAGTCGTGCGTATCGTACTTTTACTCAAACGAGTCAAACGTATTGTGTGTATAATAATATAATAATATATTGTGTGAAGTGTGTGGCAACGATGAAACCGAAGGCGTTTAACATTTTGAATATATAATTATTATACAGTATTTGTTTTTTTTTTCACAAGTTTATTATGTATGATAATACGAAATTAAAATATGTTCGTCGTCGCGTGTTTTATCTTATTTTTATTATTGCATTATATATATATATATATTTTTTTTTTGATATTAGATAGGTAGTTTTTTTTTTTTTTTTTTTGTTGAATAGTGTTACAAAACTAACCAAATATGTTGTGTGCGTAACACACGTACCCCACTCCCCACCTGTAAGCCCGTTCAAGTCGTGAAATCGTTTAGCAAAACAAATCATATATGTACAAATTTTTTTTGTTTGACACTTATGACTTTATGAGTTAATTTTTTTTTCCGTTTTATTGTAGGTACCGTTAAATCTCCCCTCTTATTATTATTTTTTTTTTTTTTTGTTGTTATGTGAAGCTCAATTTAACAAATAAATCATTTTTGCGGTTTGTTTAATTATTATAATTTGTTGTTTATTGCAGTTTTTTTTGAAACACAAAATACTAAAATTGATATTCAGACTTCAGTAGATATTCTAAAATCCAAATATACCAAGTACAGCCATGTCGTGGCTAAAATAAGATAACAGAAAACCACGACTGTAAATAAATAGGTAGTTATAGTTGTAGTTGGTATTATTGAAAATAGTTATTTATTATTTTTTCGACATCATTTTTTAATCTTGGAATCATTTAACTTCCATAAACACTTAACTATATACTAAATTTATACTTCATGTCTTCATAACAAAATAAAAGCCATTAATTGGACTGTCTAATTTAGACAATAATGGCATATTTGCGGTTAAAAGGAACTGTTATGGTATTTTTTAACTATAACTATTCTTGATAGATTTAATAACTTTTTGATCAAAGCCTTGCAATAAATCAAACCAAAAATTTAAAACAGATTTATTTTTTAAGTCATATTTCTTTTACTTTTTATCCTATTGGCCAAAGTATTTTCATTCCTTCAAATTATGATGATAAAAAAAAGAGTATTTAAAATGTAACAACATTTTTTTAACTATTAAAAACAATTTTAACTAATAACTGAGATAGTTTTGACAAATTATTTAATAATAAAATAAAACATAGTTTTCAACATTATTGTAAAGACATTAATAGTAAAAAAAAAAAAAATAGTACAAAAATGAGATAGTGTAAGTAAAACTCTAAAAGAATCAAGAAGTTAAGTTTAAATTTAGTTATAAAATACTATGTATTTATCTATATAAAATTTAGAAATTAAATATATTTTAGCATCAATAGTTAAAGATTTTGTAAGAAAATGATAACTTTCATAAACCTGAAGATATTTTTATTGGTAACATATTAAAAATAATTGAAATACTGTTTTATGTACACTTATAAACAATATAAACTATAAAACACATTATGCATGTAAAAAAATAATTATAATAAATGTGCTAAAATTATAGTTAGACCAAACATAACTGTTTAAAGGCTAGTAAGTGTCCATAAACTTCAATATCTGTTTAGCTGAAGGTCGCTTTTTATAATCTTGCATTGTACACATATTGAACAGCTCAACTATTTGTTTATACCTTGGATCGCTTGCTAAACTGTCAGGTAATGGTGGTCGCTCACCTGAATAAAAATATATTTTAATTACAGTCATTAATATACAAAAAAGCATACCCAAGATAATTGCTATTAAAAAAAAAAATCACCTAAATGAGCATCCAAGTCTTCACTAATGCCAGTGTAATATGATTCATCCATTGCAGTACTTGAGTTTGGAAACGATAATGTCATCATTTCCCAAAGTACCAAACCATAGCTGAAAATATCAGCTTTACTTGTGATTATGGCGCCTAAACATTCTTCACCTTTTAATACTTCTGGAGCGGACCAACAAGGAGTTCCGATGTAAAATGCTTTACAACCTTTGATTTTATGCAATGTTCCATCAGATTTTAAAGGTAAACTGACACCAAAATCACAAAGCTTTATGATCTCAAAATTATCTGTGAACATTATAAATCCAATTAATCTTAGAAGTACAAAGTTAATAATTAAATGTGTCTCTATTTAATCACAAATCTAAACACAGTACCTATAGGAATTTACAATTTTTCATATTTTTAAATTTAAAGTTCTAATAAATTAATTTCAAGATTTGTTAGATAGTTAAATTAGTAAATTATTCAATTATATAAATTTATAATAAGAAAAAATATTAGGTTCTATTCAGTGATGTAGTCGTAATTTTTTCAGTGAGTATTTGCTTAAATGTACTTGGTATATGAACATGGGGGGCTTTACCCAACACCCACAACCCCCACAACCGTCTCATATATACAGAGGTGTTCCCAATAATTTTTTTTTGAGAGTATACTAAATCATAAAATACCAAAATATTAACATTTAATACAATAAAATATTTTTCTTATGGGTTTTAAGTGTAAAACCAGTAAAGAGTGTTTCAATGATATGGACAAAATGTTTAACAGATTTTTTCACATATTCTCTTTATATTATATCTCGCCAATCTTTACAAATATTAAAAAATAAAGAGTATGACTAAAAAAAAAAAAAGTAATCATAAATAATTGACGTAATTATGGTAAAATTTATTAATTAATTAAATTAATTTTGTTTTTTTCTTTGTATATGATGTGAGTGTATGCAGTATGCTTATAATTTTGACATTTTGTAAACATTTCTTGAGAGTTAAAATCGCAAATCGATTGAGACTTGAGAGCATACTCAGTATACCAATATTATTGAAAAAAAATCTTGAGAGTATACGGCGTATATGTAGTATACCCTATGAGAACACCCTTGCATATATACTACTTTAATATTATTTTTATATTTTTAATAATTACTACCCTAACGTAATTGAGACTTTACTGCAGTCTACAATCATATTCCTAGAAATATATTATAATTAAAGCGCGGATGTGTATGTATTTATTATGTTAACAAAGTTTTCTGGTTGATTGTATGATAATATGCTAAGTGAGCAAAAAATTTGTTTCATGACATAACAATTTAAAAAATGAAACATTTTTATTGCAAATTTTTGCACTATTTTGACATTTTTCTATTTTAATGGCTTATTTTAAAATTTTAATTGCATATTTTATCTTTTAGTGCATATTTTTTTATTTGTTTTTTAAACATTATTTAAATATATACTATTGTATATTATGATATAAAAAAAAGATATTATATTTTTATAGTTTCGATTAATATCAAAATACATTAATAGGTATACTTGTAGGAATAAACAGTTTTTTCAAATATTGCCTTAAATAAATAGGGCTTAGATCAATCGGGGAAATAAATACATTAACTAAGATAATAAAATATCGATTATGACCATGATTGAAATTATTTCACTATTTTTCAAAAAATAATTTTTTTATGCATATTATTTATTTTTTATGACTATTTAAATATTTTAATGCATATTTAAGATTTTTTAGTGCATGTTTGGTTAGTTTTTAATACATATAAATCAGCGCTCTAATTATTATATATTTTAATTTTTTATTATTATACATTTATACCTATATTATGAGCATGAACTAAGATTAATAGTAATAATTTTATAATTTTATTAATCTTAGTTCATGATTATAAGTTAATGACACATAAATAGTAAGTAATTAAGTAATACATATAAACAGCTGTTTTATTTATGGAAACCGTAAAATCAATAGGTTAGGTTATTTTTTATTTATAAATTCAAAATTATTTATCAAATTGGTAGGTATGTAGAATAAATGTAATATTGATTTAAAAATCTGTTAAAAAGTACATCATTTATAATTTTAATATTATATATAAATGGACTAGTATAATGTTAAAATTTTAGTAGGTCATAATCTTCCAAACCAGCAATACTAATAATATAAGTTTTCTAATCAATATTTCAAATAGGTTAAAAGTTAGAAAGGGGTAATAGTGAGAGATATCAGTATGTACTCTGTAGGCTATGGCTTAGTTCATCTGTCTCCTTTAGTTTTGTAATAACAACAGAAAATAATGATTGTGTCTATGGCCAATCTCTTGTTATTATTATGCTTTAAGGACTACATAAATCCCTTTGACTAATAACAACGAGGGCTATAATTTTAATAGCGCACATTTTACCCCCATTTTTTTTTTGTTATAGGTAGGTACCATCTTTATTAGTAATTAATTATATTTTTTATATTTTTAATTTTATGTAAATATATAAAATTACATTAACAATTATAATTTATTAAATTTATGAAAAAAAAATTATTTTTTAAAAATGAGGGGAAAATGTCTGCATTGAAACATTTTTAAAAATACCCTACTAAGCCAAAAACAGTAGGGGGTAAATGTCCAGGAGAAAATTGTCCATTTAACTATAATTTACATTTAATTAAATTAAAATGTGCTCTTATTATTTCCTAGTATAGTAGAACTTCGATTAACTGTCATTCTCTGTTATCCGTCATCGGTCACCGTCAAAAAAAAAATAATTAGGCGATTAGACGATCGCGATAAACTTGTCATGGTACCCAACACAGTAACTATCAAGTGTATAAAAATAGTTTGTAATATGTACATATCCATATAAGCGATAAACGTGATAAACAAAGTATAAACTTATGTGTGTATGTATTGTAATTTCCGTTAACCGTCTATTCGATTAACCGTAATAGCCCCGGTCCCGACAGAGACGGTTAATCGAAGTTCTACTGTAATATTGTTTTTAGCATTTTATCAGAGTATAATATAATACTAAGTTTCACTATTGGAACTAGAATAGAAAATATTCATGATGAAATACAAGTCAATAAAGTCACAATCCTAGCGCAATTGCATTCGACAGTACCTAATTGATTTAGTTTGTGTTCCGTTATAGTATAAATATCTAGTTACAAATAGGTACAACAGATTTACTTTTCACTAAAATGTTTCCAGATTTTATGTCTCCGTGTAATACTAAAGAAGAATGTAAATATTCTAAGGCTTTTGCAATGTCCACAGCAACTTTTGTGATATATTCTGCAGGATATGGTCCAAGGTTTTCTTCCTTGCGCATTTCAATCAAATCGATTAAACTTTGTTCACATTGTTCCATTAACAGTACCTAAAATTCAAAAATTGTCTTATGGAAAATGATTAAACAATAACAGGTGTTGTAACTAGTAGGTACATACTTCTCGGCCATCAGGTCTTTTGACAAATGCCCTGTAGCCAATTATATTAGGATGATTGAGTGATGCTAAAACTTTAGCTTCCAACTGCAAACGGTTACTATACTGTTTGCGATCTCTACCAGCATTGCGACTGATAATTTTTGCTGCCCACGGTGACAGATCTTCTCTTTGTAAATTGAACACACCAACACCTAAGTCGTTAAAAGGATTAACATTATGGGAAATTTACATAGATTGAAAAAAAAACCTGTTCCATATCCAATGCGTTCTAAAGCCGGTGTTTCAGGTAATTTCGCTGTGGAGCGTAGTATTTTAGGAGTACAATTATCGCCCATCTTGTTTTTTTTTTTATACAAAGGCTATAAATAATAACAGCTTATTATAAACAAATTTAAAACAAAATAATAATGCTATTAATTACTTATGACGTACTTATATAAAAAATTTCACAAGGATGAATGTCGAGAAATAAATCAAAACAAAACAGGTGTTTTAAAATTAATAAAACTTTTGTCAAAAATATCAGTAGTCAAATAAAAACCGCAAGACCGTTATTATTTGTCAATTTGAAATTAATGTTGATTTATTCATTACTTTGTTTCCTGGATTCCTTTTGGCAGTTCGGTAACTTGTGTCTTGGATTGAAACACGAATTAAGATAGATATTATAAGTAATTATCGAGTATAAGCAATACACAGTTATAAATAAAAGATAAAAAATTAAAGTAGGTAGGTAGCACGATTAACGATAAGGTATATCTTGAATCGTGGTTGGTAGTTTAATTAATAATTATATTAAATCATTTAAATCCTTGACCTTAACTTCAAAAATCGAGAATTGGAAAAAAACTGAAATTCTGAAAACAAAAAAATTCGTTATTTACAATTTTTCATATTGAGTCATGGTGAAAACGACGATTCGTTGTCTAAGTACTCCATGATTTCAGAACTCAGATAACACTATCAACGGTAAAATTCAATAATATTAATAATATTATTCAAACTTCAAACATAGGTAAACTAGGTAGAGTAATATAAATAATATTATAATTTTAGTTCAAATCGTAAAATTGCAAAATAATAATATTATCCAATTTGTTTTTCTTTTTAAATTGTCCAGTCATTACGAAATAGATTTAGTTCTTCATGTGTTCAATCTTCTTTCTTCTTCTTACTCGCGGTTACTCTCTTCGCCGGCGCCGCGCCACCTGTAACGTAAGCCCGTCCAATCGCAAAATTACATTTTTTCGCCGACCGCTGTTATCTGCCCGGCGGCCCACGCCGTTAACAGTTCTCCAACACGATTATCGTTCTTCTCCTATTGATAACGCGAATTTTCGAAAACGATTTTTACGATTTTCATCGCATTTTTTTTTTCACTTTTCCAAACGTTTTCCGCTGCGTTCCGTGCGCGTTCGCGAACAAGAGTAAATATTTTACCAATGTAAAATATAAACCTACGGTTCTTTGAGAAACGTTAACAGTGTATTTTGTATTTGGATTTAAATTTATTAAAATACCTTTATGAATAACATAGCAATAACATTTTATGGTATAATTCTGTTGTCAACGTTCGGATATTATTTTAACATCATGTAAAGAGATTAACTTAGTAAACTCGAGTATTGTATACTTCATCAAAAGTATTTCTGTGTTTGATTTATATTGAATATGAGTTAGGTGAAACACAATATATTAGGTATGTATGTATGTTTATAATACTACTGTAAAATAGTAAATACAATTAAATAGTGTACCTATAGTAATGTATGTATATATTTAATATATATTAGTCGTATTATTATGAAATATTTATGTAACAGTCCACATAAAACGGTTATTGTTGATAAATACACATTAAAATATAGACAATTAATAAGAATTACTATAAGCTTCATTACCCACGAATTATTTAATAAAACAGAGCTAGACGCAAAATTTTTCGCAGCACAGAAATGGCTTAAGTGCTTGAGATTCGTCACCAGTTCGCAACTCAAACTGTCTCGATAGTATAGGTGTTAGGTTCCCATTCTAGAATAGGCAGGTTCAAATCCCGGGTCCCGGCGGCGCTTGAATTAGCATGGCCGCCCGATTTTTTAAAAAAAAATTGTTTTTTTTCCGATTTTTTTTCTCAAGATTTTTCAATTGATTATTGAAGGTTAAAGCTATTTCTTTCTTTTAGACCGATAAACAAACACTTCTAAGTTTTTTTAATAATTATTCTATAAAGTATAATACACCTACATAATATTATTATGTGCTTACACTTTACAGTACTATAATGCGTAAGGGAGTACATTTTTAATAACTGAACATTTTTAGATTTTGTTTTAAAGCCCATTATTCATTTTACGGATGTACAATACTTTGTTTTCGATACAGTACATTACATTATAATATATAGTTTTTTTTTTTAAACATGTCTTCGACCATGGGTCATGTTAAAGAGCACAAGAGCGTTTATATCGCACTGTATACTGTATTCGTTTACTCGGATGTATAACATTATAATATATAAATTATTGTAGTTGAAACATAGTTTTGAAAAATTAACACAGTGTATTTTTGTAATTGGATTTAATTATTAGATTAAATAAATTATTTTTGTATTTTATATTGTTTTATAGGTATATTAACATTTTTAACTATTACTTAATAATTATTAAAAATACAATATATAATATTATATATATAATACCTATATTATATTTTATAGTTTCTTACGTAGTTACATATAAAAAACAACACCTGAATTTCGACGTTAGGAGATATGACAATTATGGATTGAATTTTCGGATACTCGGTCATATGGTATACAACTTTGGGGTTCTGCCAAACCATCAAATATAAAGAAAATTCAAAAATTTCAATCTAAATGCCTTCGACAAATTACCAAAGCCCCATTCTATGTCTCAAACGATACACTCCATAATGACCTCTCTATTCCAGCAGTACAACATATGGCCAAAACTCTGTATAAACGATTCCATTCAAATCACTTCAACCACCGCAATCCACTAATCTCAAACTTATCTAGTCTCAGCATCCCAAGTGACCCTGGAAGACGTTTAAAACGCAAATGGTGTCGGAATCATTCAATTATGTACTTTGACTCATCCTCGCTAACAGGTAATCGGTAGGAACCAGACAAAAGTAACTGAAAATAGCGATTGAAAATAATCGTAATGTTTTTTTTACAATTGAGGGGCGACATTCCAAAACGTACTAAGTATTTCCATTTTACACTTTTTTCAGAAATCACGATTTTCTGTTCCGAATTACTAAAAAATCGTGGAAATATCGTAAGAACGTCAAAAAACTCATAAAAATGCAGTGATTTTATGTACAATATCGTTTATTGATAAAATTTTAATTTTAATGTAGTAATTTATAACTTGAATTACTGAATTACATCATAACGTCCTATTTCCAACAGAGGTACCTAAAAATAAATCGGGAAATATAATAATATTTTATTTTGATTCGACATAATAACAATATATTATAGTGAGTTAGTATAGGCATCTAGATTCCCTCTTAAAATTTGGAATGTCAAACACCAAACGATTAATAATTCACATAGGAGTACCTATAGGGCAAATAATT
>VUJU01000237.1:329-136316 GCA_009835225.1 Aphis craccivora
ATGCCCCTTTAATCGTGGTCTCTCGGTATCCGTACAAAGTAGATATCACCCGAAAGGTAGATAACATATAACGCGATCAAAGTACAGGTAGATAGCATACGACGCGAGTTCCCATATTATTATTATGCGGGCCGGTGCTATGTGGATGAGTTTTTTTTCGTATGTCTCCTCCTGTATAGTACCTACGTATCTTGTAACGATTTATTAATAGAGAAAACGTTGTATACAACACAATACCATTTTACACTGTACCTTATAATATAATATTATTATAATAAAAGTACAACTATACGATGTAGTAAATGGTTTGACGTCTTACTACTACTGTCGCTGCCATCACGTGGACGAGACGTACCACCTCCCAAAACCCACCACCTCAGTATATAGAATCATTATCTTCTGTTGAGCGGACACGGGGGTGTTAGGAAAATCGATTCAATGGTTGGGAATCTAACTTATATAGGCATCAAATACGACTAATACGAGTATGATTAACGTAACGAAACGAGTATACCACGTCTGGTTTATACCAGCTACCTACTTATCTTGTACACAATAATATCATATTAGCCGTGTCATAGTGATGTGGTATTTATGTGTGTTGCAGCTACGCGAAACACATAATACATCAACCGGTCGACGGTCTGTTGTCGTCCGGTAATTAGCCTTCTGACGGCGGCCGAGCTGTCCGAAGCATAAAGCGGGCGCGCGCGCCGTCGGATGATGAGTCAAACACGTCGAACTGTGGCGTCAAATACGCATAAAGTCGAGAGGGCCGCGGGACGACGTTGGCAAATTACCGATGGAGAGGAAAAAAAACCTAATAACACTCAACTGTTTGTCAGGTCATGTAGTGTTCGGCCATCAAATCTTCGTGTGGACGTTCGCATTCTATTGCGCCGAAGTGGAAGACCATACGCATGAAATGACTTATTAACGTTAACCTCGCAGAGTACCTACTTCTTTATGTCTATATCGTATAATATAACAGATATAATGATATTTCGAAACACATTGGGCTATATCATATTATTTTAGATAAAAAACATATATGTAATATTATTATTTTATTTATACACAGTCATGAAAATAAAATCGACAAACATTTTGAGCTTTCGATTGTTTTTTCATAATTTTTTATTTGTGAGTATTTTGGAGAAAATGTCGACGCAAATTCCTCTCGATCTGACAGACGGGATTTTCGTATGTTGCACGTCATTTTAATGGCGACGCCGATTACATTAAAAAAAGAATAATGGTAACGAAAAAAAAAGTTAATCCTTCTAAAGTGTGTACCTTCAACCACAGGGTGTGTGTGTGTGTGCGTGTGTGATTTGAGGAGGAGAGGGTCCATCACGTAGGATAATGGAAATGCTTATTACGGTCGCCCGTATATATAATGTCGTCCGAAGAAATATCTCATAATGCACTCTCTATGCCATAAGTACCGGTTATTATTATTATTATTATATATATATATCCCCGTAGCGTTCTCTCAGTCTTTCTCGAAAACCCGATCCATTAACAGCCGACACGCCTCTTACCTGTTGGGCCGTGGAAACAAAAAAAATAATGTATATATCCATAAACACGAGGAACGCTTCGTCTTCATATTTATGTATATATACAGTATTGAGTGTTCGAGAGTACGAAGAGATATTGGCCACAAGTCCATAACACACGATAAATGTTAAAAATGGGATTTACCACCGCATCTCGATCGGTCGATCGGGTCTTGCGGTTTTTCGACTTGCTAGCGCACTGCACGTCTGCACCGCAATCGATGAAAATCATTGATATTCACACTTTACACGTCATGTAAGTACATTATTATTACGCTTGTATGTGTGTGTGAAGATTTTTTTCTCTACCCTCGCGGGGCCCACATTATAGTATGTTATAATTTATAAATTATAATATTATACTTCTATATTTTCCAATCGATTTTCGACTTTCCAAAATAACGCGAAGATTAGGTTAAACAAATTTCTCTGAATTACGGGTGGGATTCCGAAACAAAATATTGAATTAAATGTTTTAATGGTTTTGAATCGATTGCCGAGAATTTATCCATGTATATTGTATACATATGTTAGATGTCAACTGATGACAATAATTCTACGATTTAAATGTAGTTAAATACTTAAATGCATTACTATACAGCCGAATACGATAATATCGTAATTTTATTTATTTAATCATGTATACGGACAAAGAGTATAAAATTATATTAACACCAGAAATTTAAATTATATAAAACATTTTAATTAAGTGTATTTCTATGAATATTTCGAGGTTATATAGTACTATAATATAATATTATATTTAACGAAGATTGGGATACCTCGGAGACCGGAGTCATAATAGTTGTAACAAAGAATATGTAAAATTATTTTTTTAATTTTTTTAACACCTGACAATATTATTTTATGTTCATCCAAATAAGGTGACTGCCAAGTGTATCACCTTCACTGTTAACAACAGTTTATAAAATATTCTAACGTTCAAAATATATAAATCGGACGTTATTTGAATTTTATAACATTTTAATGTGTATACCGATTGATTATTATTATTTGATGTTAGTTAAATATAAAAAATATAAAATTGAACACATTTCTTATACCTCCAAGTTTTTTTGAAAGTGCATTGTTTATATTTTAGACACTTAGTTGAAGACGTGTATTTTTTATTTCTATTTACAGTCACCACGCATCTTTGGAAATAGTTGATACATAGTAACAGTATAAGGTCATATCTATATGATTCTACATCGTAACTATCAAATTTATACCGGTTGGCGGTTAACAACCAATTGAGCATTAAAAATTGGAGATAATAACTAAATAACCAAATGTTCAAATTAAAGAACAATTATAGTAATAAGTTATTTAATCGAATGTGATCGTTTTTGCAATTACTGCAAATAGGTATACATTTTTTAATATTTCCGCAATAAATTGCACGTTATTTTTTTCCATACGATTAGCTAATGATGTTTACGTTTGCTTGCCACGTGATCGGTAAGAGTTTGTACCTACAACATATTTTACTCAACTTGCCGAAGTAAATGATAATATGTGTTTTATAATTTTAATTTAAGGCATTGGAAATTTTATTAAATAAAATAGTTAGTATCATAGATGGTTTACGCGCGATCGTAACGATTTCTTAACGAGTAGATTCAAACGATATATCAAATAATTAAGTAGGGGACACTAAGTTTGACGGTAATGATCAAGTTTAAAGATATATTTATTGCGAGATTTAATTAAAAAGATGTTGGAGATCCACTACCTAGTCGTTTGCTTAGTGGATTTTTATACAGACAACAAGAAATAAGTATGTAGAACTTACAGTTTACAAATGCACACATTTCAGAGTTGCAAATATATTATTATAATAATCGAGATTTATTCTCGTTCACTGATCACTCGCTTGCTGAACGTGTGTTAAGAATATATTCACATAGCTGCATGCAGCAAACATCACATCGAAGTTTACACGACTTGCACGTTGCACACGTCTACAGCTAAGAGACTGCAGTACATTTTCACGATTTCCACTAAGAGTTTATAAAAAAAACGGCCGGATGCGTAAGAAATAAGAATATAGCACGATATAATATAATATACAAGTATAAGAGCTCTTGTGTACCTATTATTAATATCATTATTGTTGTGGCTCGCGTTTAAACTTTTTTATTCGCGATTAGCACGTTTACCGAAGGCGCTCGCACGAGATATTACAGCTCAACCGGTTCACGTTACACTTACACACGTATAATATTATAAATTATAATATATTGAAAAATATTCAGTCTGTTTAAATAAACTCGATTGTACACTATACACATACCATCCTCACACTAGTCACACTATGTACCACAATATATTATAATAAATAATGTATACATATACGACGACGATACGTTATACTTCGACCCGAGAGTCGAAGGATATAACAATAATAATAATAATATTTAAAACAAATTCCGCCCACGACACGTATATTATACGCGCACACGCAGAAATAATATATATATTATTCACACGGGGATTTATGGGTTCTGCACTTATATAATATTATATACTGTGTATGCTTTGCGTAAAATGTGGATGACGAGGTGGAGGGGTGAAAAAATCTGATCAGAACGTGAAAGAGAGGAGAAAACGATCGAATACACACAACAATCGGCCGTCGATTAGCCCCGTAGGATAAAATATTATGCGGCGACGTTGGTCACGACCGAAACGCGGACGCACGACGCCGACGCCACGACGACGACGACAGCGACCGTCATCGACCAAGACTCCCAGTATAAAATGTTATAATATTATATACAAAGTCAACGACGGTCATCTGTCTGCCTCATTCAATCTATTTTTTTTTCTCTGTTTTTCTGTCTCTCTTGAACAAATAAAAATAAGAGTAACTCTGTGCACGACCGGTAGACGGTATTTTTCTTATATGTATAAATACCTACGTACAGACATAGTTCGCCATTTCGTCTCCTATGCACACACTTATATTATATTATACATTTCGTCGGCATCGTTTGTAATAATGCTTAGAAGCAGTGATTACAGCACACGTGTCCCCCTCCCCGCAACACCCTTTTTACCCTTCTTCTCGGCTAGAAAACCGTTAAATATTCACACTGCGAGACCTTCTACATATATAATAATACGATATTATAAATTATAATGCGTATATTGTCCGTCCGGGCGTACGGTATTCAGGAAAAAAAAAAACCGCGAAGTCTTACATAATTTAATAACGCGACGTCGGTGATAATAGGACAGAAAGAAAAAAACGTCAATCGTATATTATACATCACGGTCGGTCGGTTTTGTTACAAAAACCATTGCCGCGGCGCACAGTGATTACGGTCCGCCGCCGCAATAATAATTATTAATCGTATATGGCGGGCGGGGGCCAACGGATAACACAATAGGATGTACAAGAAACGGTGTAGGATTCGTTTCGGTCGTACACGACGGTGGCGGAAACGAGGGTTATTCTCCGTCGGACGTAATCCTTTTCAGGAGAAAAACATATGCTACCGTCAAGACGATAATCGACACTTTACTTACTATTAATTATAAGATTCAAATTTCGGAATGAATTAAATGATAAATTACCTAGAAAATCGATACAACCACAATTTGTGGTTTTTGGAGTTTCTTGAGGGAAGTGCATGCGCCCGATTTTTAAACTATGTTGCCATATGTCGTCTGATGGTTGGCTTCGACGGATGACTTCCGCAGAACTGTTTTGGGGACGATAAAAAAATCGGGATGTGATGGCTTTACCTATTAACTCGCGTCTCGTGAAGTGAAAGTCCGGCGTGTGTGTATGTAAGTCATATGCAGTTGAGCACCGGAGAAGCCGAAGAAGCCTCGATCGTACGTGGTATACACGCACATCGCACGTTCGGCGTATGCTATCCAGTGTAATCGGCCGTAAATACTTTTAATGGAATATCGGGTGAACGGACAGTTACCATAAACATGTTATACTATTACGCGCGTACTAGTGTGAGTATGTGTGTGCGTTATTCAAGCGAAAGAGTGCCGCGACGTAAGAGAAAATCCGGATGACGGAGAGGCAAAATGAGTACGTTAAATGATTCAACCCGAGTGTAAATGTTTATAATATGTTATGCATATACTGAAGGTATACTCTGTATTGCACCGACACACGGCTGCTTCTAAAATATATTGGGTTACGCTGACACTGAACAAGGATACTTATAAGTAGACATGTTTATGTACTTGCCCATCGACCAATACGATACAGCCTTAGAACATTTAATATATGTATGCAGTGCGTTTCCTCCGTCGTGTAACGTAATCCGTTCACATATTATGCACACACTATATAATGTACACGTGAGACAAAAACTATATAGATACACACGCGTGCGTATATTATAGAATTACCTAAACAACGTCCAGAAAAAAGTGTTGTTTTTGAGTTTTTTGTCTGTAAACACCGCGCGCCGCGAGACCGTTAAACGCACTCTGTATATTAAAATATTATATGCACCTCACTACACCTCTTGCCACTACCTATTGCGGTCGCTCTACGCAACTAAATTACAAATTAGTACATTTCCACCGCGTGATACGTAATTATTATAATTTTTTTGGTCGATACACGCTACGATGATATATTAATATATTATATATAATATACATTTTAATCGTTTTTAATAATATTTAAATTTTTTTATTACCGGACGTTCTGAAAACATTATTTTTTTTACAGCATTGTTGTGTTCAGTAAAAAGTCAAGTTATTGTTTTTTTTTTCTGTGGTCCAGTGATTTTTCGAAACACTTGCAACAGCAGTTAGTAGTACCTACCTACCTATACATATATGTTGTAGTCTAATAATTAGGCGTGTATAAAATGAAAAATAATAGCAGTAACGATGTATTTAAAACGCACTCGACGTCATATTGGTTTTGTTATTTTTTGTCCTCACACTTGAAAAGTGTGTTCGTACAATGTCCATACACATCATAAAGCATGTACGACTATGTACTTTCACTGTTACGCACGCATATGCTTATTACGTGTAAGTTATACTTAAGGTAAGTGTAAATGTGTACAATTATAATATATCGCATGAACATAGCTGCAGCACACATAACAGGCTACCTGCAGGTTCGGCGTCAACCGCGGCGTCTCGGAGGGTCTACTCTATCTGCGATGACCTTGATACCGAGGAGGATAGGGGCTAAGGATGATCTTTTGCCATAAATGACGAGCAATGATGATAATTCGTATACGATTTCAATCGTATTCGTCAACAGCCTTTTGCTCGTTTAAGTTATTCTGAACGCGTCACACGAGACGATGGCGGCGTCGAATAGACGAAGAATGCAGCGCGTCGTACTCATTCTATACTATATAAGCTCACCGTAAACATACGTGTGGCGCCGCGACCACCGACAATTTTCCGCGAATCCGGTGCGTGCACGCGACTGCACACATGTAGAGATGCATTTGTACACATATATATATATATTACATCGAACACGTTTTGATTGTTATGGTGCAGCAGACAATTACATAATATTATATTATTGATATATACCTATCATACAATATATTAATAATAAATAGTAACCGGATCGGTAAACGACATCAGAAAAAAAAATGCTGTACTAAACGATGATATGTTCCCTGCACTCTCGGTGCGCGCAACCTGCATACAATATTATATTATATACCTACTTGGAGATAATTAACTGCATGTTACATTATAAGCTCTGCGATCGCGGTGGTTTAAGGTCGTCCGCGTGTCGAGTGTATAGTGCGCCTCTCGTTATTAAACCGCGGCGTCGTGATGCGGTCATTTATCATTTTTAGTATAATATGATATACGAAAAAAGGCCGAGCGCGCTGTATTCAAAATATAATACACGTGCATCCTATATAGTGGAGATATACGCGAGTATTTTATATACTCGTATGTAGCGTTACGTTTTATTATCGTTATAACGTCATTGTTCGTGTGCGTTTCGTACTCGAACGGTGTGTTTGAAAGAAATCTGTCAGTCGCGCGAGAGCGTTTAAAGAACGAACGGACGGACGGACGGAAGAAAGCAGGGTGGCCAGGGGAGGACGCCGTTTGATTAATAATTATAAATAGTTAAGTCCGGACGGCGTCGTCGTTGATGCCTCTTCTCCGCGGTTAATAATCGTCGTGTGTGCGACCGCCATTCGAGTGTTTAACGATGGATTCGTAGGCTCAAGAGTGTGAGGAAAGACGAGGAGGACCGATTACGGAGTCTTACCGCTGCGAACTCCGTATAATTATACAGTGTATCCTGTATATCTCATTAGTCGGCCGATTAAGCTTTTCACGTTTCGTTTTTCTCGTAAGAAAGCTCACGTGAAATGTCTTTATACAATATTATATGGGTTATGTTCTGGTCCAAGGTCGTGATCCCATTCGTAACGGTTGATCGGAGACGACCGAAAGAGAACATTTTATGTGTTTAGGAACTCGCTGCATCCTTTGGAGGGGATCCACGCGAGTAGAGTACGAGTGAGGTCGTGTCGTCATCGTCGACGAGCATTCGCGCCGACGTCCGTTCGACGTCAAATCATGTGGAAACGAGGTGACGGCCTTCGCGGCATGACTACGCGCTAAGATGACGAACGATACTTAAAAAAAAGGACACAAGACGAGATTGCAGCAGTAATAGTAGTGAGTTTAAACTCTGTCCAATTGACTGTTTTGAATTCCTGTTTGGAATGAATTTTATCCATCGTCAATGATTGAAAACACACCAACATGAAATCATCGTAAACGAAATCCGAATACAGTATAATAATAATAATAACATAATACTAATAACGATCTGCGCCAGTCTGGAGCGGCCCTAAGACCAAGTAAATCGTTCGCAAGAGTAACGAACAAACGAATTCCACACGAACGGCGACGACGATCATCATCGACGCGCTGGACCGGTTTTTTCGTGGTCGTGTTTTTCGTCGTAGTGGACGCGCGGCGCGGCGCGAGGTGTCCGACTGATCGCGAGGTAACAACAATTAGCGCGGCGCGGGGCGGGACTAGGGCCGGCCTGCCGACTGCTGCTACCGGTGTTCGCTTCGGTGACAACGCGAGAACCTCCGCCGTCATCTTCTCCCCACACGCATTATTAGTATTATTTATGACAACGTATATAATTATCAATTTTAGGAATTATCACGATTTTTCAATAAAATTCGATCACTCAGTCAACCAGATATATTAAATACTGTTATATTTTCTTCCATTCTTCGATTATAGGTGGACATGTTTTGAATTTCTACCATCGTTATACGCGTAGGTACATAGGAAAAAACCTACACTAGGAAAAAAGCGTAGTTTTTAGAGCATACCGTCGTCAGCGGTGTTGATCCGAAAACAACCAAATTACAATAATTTTGTTTTTTGCCAGACTATTACATAGTACCTAGTGATACGACTGGAATAACTCAAAACTCGACAAATAGGAAATTACTTAGGAAATTGCTAATAAAATAATATTGCCGTTTTTTATATTATATTATAATATTGTGTGCATGATTTAATGACTTTATTTTACTCGACATTTTACTATATATTTTATAGTAGAGATTTATCGTTTATTCGATTATCTAACAAGCGCATTATACGATAAAATGTCATAATCCGATACGAAGTTATTAATAAAAAGCTATGCGTGGCGATATAATAAGTTATTATATCGCACTGCGACGAAGTATGCGTTTAGCAATGTCGAAAATTTCTGTGGACCTATCCTCTTACTTGTTACCTGCCCTGTGTACGGATATAATCAGAGATATAATATAAACGCGTATTTATCCCAGCTTTATGTACGGTGGCGAGACTTTAGTAAATCCGTTATTTTCCACCGGTCGCTGTAACCTCATTGCTATCATCGGAAACCGGTTAACAGAGGTTTTCGTCGATGATGTTTATAGTGATTACTGATTACACACCGCCAGCAAACAGCGAGCGTTATATTATATTCTGTATTTCTATAATATAATATCCGATTGAACCAATTATATCCGTTATTATTTTATAAGCGAGTTATTTAATGGTCTCCAGTTCAAGTTCAATAAATAATCTTTAACATCGCGCTACGCACATTATAGAGCCTATAATTTTTTGTTTCACTTTTTTTTTACGAACAGTTATTGATAATTATAGGTATCCGATTAGTCCTAGCGGTCATTTCTAAACGTATTTTCGTTTAAATCCGTGCTTTCGATGACATCTACACAATACATTTACAGGGTTTTGGCAGTCCCGATTATTTAGTAAACGCTTGGTATTTATTATAGTAGTTGGTTTTTACACTTAATCGATATAGAAACATTTTATTTTTATATTTACACTACATGAATATAACTCGTAATCGAGAAGATCTTTTTTTTTTGCACAGCACGTGCCGTATCGGAATTCGGAATTCAACGCTCTACATTGAATAGTAACAACTAACAACCTATTATCAACCAGGTTGACAATTATTAATAATCATATATCTGATCGTGCTCGCGTACGTGTAAAGAAAAGAATATTATGCAGTGTATGAAGAATAAATGGGATATTCATATGTTTTGGTCGAGTATCGCGTCGCACACGACGACGATGAATTTTATATATTCTATATACCGACTGGCTAAAACACTCCAGTCTCCACCGGAGGAGAGGCTGTCTCGTCCAGCAGTCTTAATTTCCCCAGATTTCGGTACGTAATATTTATAGCATAATGGTATACCTATTTAAACCAGTTTTGACCAACGACCCGTATGATATACACGGGTTTTGACAAGACGACACGGCATACAAACAAAATTATAGTAATAATAATGGAAAGAAAAAAACCGAACTCGCGCGCTATATTTCACCAGGCGCACGTAATTTAATGACAATAATAATTTGATAAATAATGCGTGTATTTTTTTTTTATACAACCGTTTTTCGGCAGCGTATACGCGTTATAGATAATATCTGCGTGACTGGGTCGACCGAAATTAAATATTAATTCTGTAGATGAGGAAATATGATTTTAATACAACGATTTGTGTGCGGATGTGTTTACACGCCGACCCGCGGGGTTTGACCGATAAGACGTTTTTGCAGACAATTGATACGGTGCGCGGTTGACATGGCGGTGTTTGTGTCGCCACCGCGGAATAGTGAAAGCAAAAGAAAATTCTCGGTTTTCGCGAATTATCACTTGTGACGCATTAGCCGAAGAGACCGTGAAAACGCATTGCCGGCGTTATGACTATCCGATGTCGAATATATGATAATAATAAACATCCACGTATTGTTATTAGCTTATTACCATTTAAAATGTACGTTTACAAATGAAAACGACCGTTCGTCGCGGTGGCGTTGCTCGCAAGTACGTACGCGGTCCGATTGTCGCGTAAACAACGCGTAAAAATTATTATAATTTTCCGAGAGAGCCGGCACGGCCGCGTTTAACGTCGAAATCAGACCAAAACGGAAGGCCGGACCACCGCCAACGGCGGAGGAGGTCGGTCGGTCAACCGGTGAACATAATAATAATGTATACTATTTAACTATATATAATATATAGTGTGTCGTGGTCGTCGTCGAACTATTCATTGAGACGAGTTTGGTGGTTAGAAATTTTCAAATGCGTACCTACTAGTTTATTATTATTAAATGTCCGATTGATATTTTCTTACTCGACGTTCTCTTCCTACGCATTGACATATTATTATGTATTATATAGTGCATAGCCGCCAACAATACAATAGACGATAAAAACGCACATATATTATAAGAAATTATCCGAGACCACGGTAAAGTGATTCGATAAATTGCTCGACGGAATCGCCGCTGTCGTAAAAGGAAAAAAATTGTAATTGCACGCACGCCGCCCAAGTTACGGACGGGCGCGGTAAAATTATTATTATGAGACTATTGGAACAACGACTTAACTACGCCGATTTGTATTGTGTACGGAGCACGAGAAATTTTCAGTTTACTATGACTATAAAAAAAAAAAATGATAATAATAATACCTACCTACCTATCACTACTATCGAGAATAATCATTTTTGTTGGTCTTTCGAGGAAAAATAAAAAAATATTTAAACTACGATACTCGGACTTATAATTCGACACTCACCTCAACATTGTTGACGATCGCTTTACAATTTGCCACTGGAACAGAATCCTTGATGGCGACCACCACGTTGTCGTAAGCACCGGACTGGAAGACGGCCGAACCACCAGCGAACGAGACCGCGGTAATGCACGCGAGCACCACAGCTAAAAACGCGTAAGCAGTCATTTTTCGGGCGCGAGATCACACTTGACCACTGGTCACAGTTGGGTCGGATCACGGCAGGTCTGGCTTGTGTGCGCACTCGCGACGTGTCCGTTCAAACGGCAGACGAAGACGACGAAAACATGATCATCGGAAAAAAGGCCCGGCTGCCAACAGTGACGACGATAACGGCCGTAGTGGATAAAACAATTGTATATACCGAAAATATGTAGCTATTTTATGGAGAAAAAAAAACTGTCACGGTTTCCGAACGCACAGCCGAGTCGCAAAAAAATCGATAAAATAAAAAACTCGCACACCGTAGTTCGAAACAAAAAAAAAAAAATATCGCGTACGTGCGTGATATTTGTGCGTTGCCGCGAGATAAATCGGAATATTATCCTCCGGGCGACACAACGTACAGTCAGCGACTGACAAGCGATCGACTCGAACGTAAAAACCGAACTGAACTGTCGAGTACGCCGCCGGGGAGAACAGGTACCTGGCTCGCGCGCAGTTACGGTCTACCGTCGTAGAGCGGCGCTGCTGTCGCGACGACGGAGTGAATATTGTATTAAATTTTATTATTTTTGCTGCGGCGGCGGCGGCCCGTGCAGTCGCTGTGTGCGGTGTACGTGCTCTCCGACTACACCGGTGTAGTACGTCTGGGACGTGATTGTTTTTTTTTATTTTAACTCCATTGTCGTTGTTGTTGTTGTCATTGTTGTCACGACGACACTACGATAGCACGGTACACCATTTCCACCGTCCTCTCCAACAGTATAGTGTAGTGTATTTATTACGACTTGGTGAATAATCCCAAGTCCAACTTCATGTGCGCCAGTGACCACCGAAAAGTTAGGTCTCATCGCTATGAATTATCGATTGATTACTATTTATTAAAATTGCACTATCGAGTTAACAAAGCTAAACTACCAAACGAATGATGATAATTATTTTTTCGTCTCGAATTTTGGTCTCAACGGACTCGATTTTCACGTTTCCGTATTAAAATGTTAAACACACAAATAAACTTTTTAATCATTATAATTATTTATGAATGACAATAGTATGTAAAGTAGGTACCTAATAAACTATTGTTACAGATTTTTAATCGGTTTTAAATCGTATGGCTATATTTTAGTACGAGCAATGTTTCTCGGGAACCGCGATTTTCACTTTCTCGCGGTTTTTAATCTCCACGGTTTATCGCTTTGTATTATTATTTTCGATTTCCGGTAACTGGTTGGTAGGTGCTGAATGGGTACCCATTAATTTGTCATTAATACAATGCGTCGGGTTATATTCGAGAAAATAGTACTGTCCAGGTGCGTATTTTTTATTGTTTTAGAAATGTAGGTCTTCAATGTTCGGTTATATTCGATTAAACCATAAACTTTTTTTTTATTTTTTACAAAATACATTCATGTTCATAGTAATGAAAAATTTGATATTTTAAGTATATAAGTCATACTAACCTGGTCATATAATTGGTTATATTTTCAGGTGACACCGCTGACACCTGTATAGATTCTTTTTATCTAAGTATAATAAATAATAATCATTGCCATAATGCCATTAACAGTTTTCAAAATCACTTAATTGAACAACTACTTTGGTTCAAACCAATGGACAATAAAAATTAATTTAAATAAATCATCAATCATAATTCATAATCATTCTTCTTACAAACTAAAGTCAATCCGGCACTATCATTAAATAATTACATAATCCTCATAGATAACTTTATAGTTTAATATCCAAGCATTTATTTGAATTTAAGACCAACTTAAGTTGCCTAATTAAAATTTTAAAAATATCAGTCCAATTATTCAAAGCATTCTTATTACTGCCGTCTTAAAATTCTTATTATTTCTGTATACTTCCGCTTCCACCCACTACAAAAAATCCATTCTATCATTATATAGATTACTCAAATACCTGATTATCTAATTTTTTCTTTTTTAGCTATCCCAACTAGGCTATCCTCATAGCCGCTTAAAACGATATTGGCTACGTTCAAAAAATTCAAAATGTATAAAAAAAAATATAATCTCACTCAATTAAGTTGAAGTAATCTAGCTAGACATCACGTCATCCAGTTTCTTACACCAAATTTACTTATTTTTTTAATTTTACAGATTGTATAATATGTATATTTTCTATTAATTAATTAGTTAATAATAAATCGCCATTTTAGTCTGCTCAAAGTTCTACTATTTTTTCTGAATCAATAGATTTTATGTGGATTTTTTTCTGGCGAAAAATATTGAGATGTTATATATTACTATTATATAAATTAATTCATATTTAAACTAATAGGTATAGTCTATATTATATATATATATATAATATATATATTACAAAGCATAGTAATGAGACGAATTTTATTAAAAACAATTTCTAATAATTAATTTACATGGCTTTTTCATGAATACAAAAAAAAAAAAACACTTACAAAGTTACTAACAAAATATGTCGTGAACCATATACCTACAATAAAATGCGTTATTGGCGAAACTAACACATAGTATAATTCAGACTGCTGTAATTTGCAACCACGGTCTATGGTAGAGATTTATGCGCAACGGGTGTGTTGAAAAAATAACGTAACGCGATTGCCGAATTAAATCGATTATTTTTCAAGCACGCCAATTACCAAAATGTATAACATTTTATTGGGTGACTAATGAATAAGCGTGTACCTTATTACTATATTATTATGTAGAACAATATTGTGTATTGTAATAAATGCATCTATATTGCAATGCAAACATACGCGAAAATTATTCAAGAGCTCGGCTAAACAATCATATAGTACTATGATAATAGTAAATACTATATTTTATAGTGTATACCACATTTACTTTAAAAACCATCGTTGTGTGAAAATGGGTCAATCGATACCTACCATTGGACGAACATCATAATATTATAGCATTGTTTATTGATTGTTTTTCTACTGTTTTCAATTTTTTTTTTGTATCGTCTCTAAACCGATGGATTTTCTGTATGATATAATAATATGTATATTATATTATGAACCATACACACTGCAGTCTTATATTATAAAATATTAAAATAAAATAGTGCAGGGTTATGTTGGATGGATCGATGGGTGAGAACGGTGTGATGTCTTCGATCGTTAGGTCAAACAAAACACGTCTAAGTCTAAGAACTAAGAATGTTCGTATGGGAGCCGTATATTTCATTTCAAAATAAAAAGGAGCCGTGGACCCAAAAAGGTTGACAATCACTGGTATAACCGATATTCCTACCAGATAATTATTAATATAATATACAGAGCGTTATCATTATCGGACTATCTGCGGCTACATGTTTTAATGACGACGTCTCAAATCGGCGCATATAAAGGTATATACATATTGTACCTACAAACTACAAGAGTTTGGTGCACACAAGTTATCATTTTTTTTTTTTTTTTTTTTACAACGTAAAATATATTTTTTTTTCTAAATATTATGGTTGCAATATAGTGTTAAAACAGTCAGAATTATTCATTAACGTGCGATAAGGTCATTGCTGCAGTCTATTACACACACACACACAATAATCATAATATTCTTGGAAATAAGAATAATATTATATTTACATGCGTATTTTCGTGTCCGGCGGTAATTCTACGTACCGTCGTGCGGGGGATATTAAACATTTAATATTTGTTTCTTCAAAGAAATAAAGAATTTTACCGCTCTCAGAAGCGATAACAAGCCTGCTTTGTCGTATAAA
The DNA here is from genome assembly GCA_009835225.1 of Aphis craccivora. Classification (NCBI taxonomy): domain Eukaryota; kingdom Metazoa; phylum Arthropoda; class Insecta; order Hemiptera; family Aphididae; genus Aphis; species Aphis craccivora. Next base: position 15,900 of record VUJU01000237.1, read on the forward strand.
AGTTTTACGGAGTACATTTAAAAATGCACTAGCTCGTCAAGCTCTTACTTATAATTATAATAATAATAATATATGATCCAAAGTAATCGGCTGAACATTCAACTCAATAAAATATTTAACACACAAACTCATTATTGAAATTATATTTTGCGAACTGTTGGTATGTCGCAACCACTCGCTAGCTCAAAATAAAATAATTTAATAATATTATACAATATAATATTCGTCGCTCAACGGACGATCAATGCACAACCAGCAACTGGTTTCGAACACGATAATGGATTGCCGTCGTCGCGAGTGTACGGTCATTAGCCGCACGGTGATCCTACGCGCTCGCGGAACACATCGCGCAATAAAAACGAATTTCCGGTCGACGAAAATAAAACTGCTGAAAACGGAAATGGAAAAACGTTCGTCCATAACACACAGCGTGTTGCGTATTGTTTTGTTCGATAGTAGTGTCTAACAAGAGCGACACTAAACAATTAACATCACATGTTTATTGTGGGGGTGAAGGTAGGGAGGGGTAGATACGTACGTGCAAAATGTCTATATTTTGAACGCAATACTTCTTTCAAGCACTCATTATTCATAGTTAACTGTTAAAACAGTACCGGTAACTATCTTGTAGGCATGATACAAAGGGAATCCAATTGGGTTTTAAACTTATGTTTGGAAACATAAAAGGGAGAAAGTTGTCAAAGTACTCATTGAGTAAGTCCATGTCCTAGTAAAGTACGTGTTAAATTTCCATTTAATGCTAAATTATTGCTTGCCAAAAACAATTTTGTGTGAAACAGACGTCATTGTACAATCTATACAGATATACAGTCATAAACTCATAAGTGACTCATGACTCCGCTCAAAATCTAAAACTTTATCATTATCACGTTTCATCTAAAGTATTGTCAGTGTTGACAAGTAAATATCAGAGGCACGTGCACAACTATACGAGTCGATGCATATACTTATAGCAACGAATGAAATACTACGCTTTTTTTTATGATTACCGGTTGCATTTTAACATTTTAAATTTTTTAGTCCAACCACCACAGCTTTTAGACATTTTTTGACTAAAACAAGAAAGTCACACAATACATAATAATATGCGATGTATTCTTGTAACGCATTAAGCACTAAAATATCAAGTTGGATATACAGAAACGTCCAACCAGTACAACAGCCGTGTAAAAATTATACGCGTGTATAGAATATGCAATAAATTGTTCGTACCATCGTCGATGTTAAATCGAAGATTACTTCGCGGATGGGTAAAAACCGATTTTCAGCGATTCGTAGTCGTCGCGCGCCGGACGACACTATAATGATATGTATATTATTTTGTTTTAATTAAAACGCTGTCACGGTACGTCCGCACCGGTCTCGACGACCCCAAAAATCGGGATCGGAGCGTGTAAAATTTTGCTATGGCCAAACGTGAATTTTTCGATTTAAAACAAACACTATATGCACATTAGGAGGTAATTGTGGTGAAAAAACAATGACCGTCCGTGACGATTTTTGGCGACCTATGCTTATACGATCCAGGTGTATGCGTACGCTTTCTACAATAATATATATATATGTCTATATGAGTATATAGGTGGATGTCTTTAAACATATTATTTTATACTTCATTATCGTAGTGTCGTGTCGTTGATTTAACCGATTTTCATGGTCGCGAACGCCAGCTCGCGGTCGTTGTCATAGTCTGTACATCTTATAATTCGCGAGCGAATCGAAACACGATGAGTTTCGACTGTATATTATTATAAAATACATAATATACGTCTAAATATACAATGTATTATTATTTATTAGTACCTATTATTACGCGGTCACTATTTTTCGGATATTTTTTCGATCGTTCTTTTTCTAGACTATTCTACTGTCCATCAATCCTTTGCTACCGTTTGAAACACATTTTTTTAATATTTTTAATTTTTGTCATGCACTCGTTGACAGTTTTAACGGTATACTCGCCGACCACCGTAATATATACGTCGGGCGCGCGCGAACACGTCCTAACGCCAAATGAACTGAGACGACGCCGCTGCAGTTAAGTCACGCGCGTTTGCCATACACCAAATATTGGCGTATATTTTCTATGTATATACACATTATTATTATTTTATTATACAATAAATATATGCGACGACCGTTCAAAGTTTTTATTGCCATGTTTATGTGTAGGTACGGGTCGTTTAATTTTCCAGAAATTGTTAAACGGTTTATTTGACTTCTCCGAAATGGTAAAGTCGCGTTGTTATCATCGTACTTTTATTATAAAAATGACTAATTAGTAAATTATACGAATTATCGTCTGTCGATAAGTATATAATATGGTTTGTGATTCTTGGTTGTGCATACACGACATACTCCGAAAAACTAGGCATGGCATTTAATCTACGTTCTTAAAGTTGGCCTCCTAACTGATATGAAACACAAAATTTATTCAATTTTTACAATTTTATTAGCAACGAGCATTAAATTTGTCTACTTTTTTCAGACCTTTTCAGAGACTGTTCTCTTTTCTATAGATACTATTTAGTACTTATCAAACTAATTTAAAATAGTTCCCCTCGCTATCCGTGATATTATTTTCCACTCATTATCCTTTTTTGTTGTTTACTCCTTTAGCTACTTTCCATTTAAACACGTATTAAAATAAAAATAAAAATATTACGTTATTTTCTTGTTAAAAACCCGTTTCAACGTTGTATTAGTGTATTATAATATGATGATGACGATGTTCGTTCTGTTCATAGTCCGTTGTAGCCGATGTAGGTAAGTGAAAAATCAGCTCTCTTCACTGCGCTGCTCAGTGCTCTCTCGGTGCATTGTAGTATATGTATAATATATTATTATATTCGCACGTACAACGGTGTATACAATATAATATTAAAATATGTATACTGTATATTTAATAAGTACGTATATACTACCATTGCAGTGAAAAGTATTTGAATTTTTTTTTAAACTTTGTACGAGTTATATAACACATTATGCATGTACCCAGCACGCGCGTTTGTATATATGTATATACATTAAAGTATTATACACACGACGCAACAGTGTTCGGTCACGTTTTCAATTAAACGCTTTTTGTTCGGGTCCGACGATGCGAATCGTCCGGCAGATTGCCCAGGTGCCGTAATTGGATTTAACGCGGTCGTCCAATATGTTTTCGTTGTGTGAACGACTTAAGACACACACAGGCATAAATATAAGTGTATTTTGTATGCGTAAAGAAGTCAAACGACCCCTGCGCATCTATATAATGTAGGGGCCAGGTGACCCGAGGTTCGTTTCTTGTTTAAATGTGCATGTATACAGAAAAGGAACCAAACACAGAAATTTAAGACTATAATTCTTATTTTTTAAGCAGGATGCACGGATTCTAAGAATAGTATAATCCTGTTTCGTTGGTAACATTAAATTTTATATAGGTACCGTGTCACCCCGTTCCGATCGTATTTTTGTGTCTGTATAATATATTTCTGTCCGAGTTTTTTTTCTTACTTCGTAAAGGGTGATAGGGAAGAAAACAATAATAATAAAAAAAAAAATAAACTGTCGTGTGAAAAGACGTTTCTATATACAGTATACACACACGAATGCGGCGGTGGCAGTACAATTGTTATTATTACTGTCGACGGGGGAAAATAACTATATTTCAACCACGGGCTGTACACAATGCTCAACGCCACCGGTGTAGGTATATTATAATATAATACGAGTATAACGCGCCCGTTCCGTAATCCGACACGCGAAGCTTTTTTTATCAGAGTTTTTTTTAAAAATAACTATCTTTTTTACTCCATATTTTTGGTTTTAAAAAATAACTTTTTTCTTCGTTTTTTTTTTTTATTGTTTTAAAAATAACTATAGACATCGGCGAATGTGCGTTCGAATAAAAGCTTTTTCTTTGTACATTGTACGTGTTATAGGTACGTCATATACTGTAATATTCGTGCGCGCTGAAATCAATTGACTCGGCGGCGGTGCATTTGACGTTATTCGAAAAACTCGCGTCAAAATCGTGGCGGTAGTGTACATTACGCGTAGAGGTGAAGTGCAGGGACTGGAAATCGACTTTGACGCGTACCGAACGACCACATAAAGTCATCATACATACCGTGTGTTTATACTGCAGCAGTGCACACAACACACATAATATATATATAATAATAATATTATATCTAAACACAGAGTTCGCTCGTCGCGGGGGGTATAGACGGTCGTCTATATAATATAATATGTACATCGGAGGGGTTTCTCTACGACCCGTTACAATAAACCATATATAACATACGCGTGTTATATAAGGGAGAGAGACAGAGAGAGAGATGTATAATATATATAAATATGTTTAAATTTATACACATGACAATGTGGATATACCGCGCGTAGGCAGGTATATACTCTACATCCGGTGGCCGCCGTTATTATTGTACGAGTGCACTATTGAAACTATATATATATATTGTGGGGGTGAACCCCACGGCACTGTTGTGTGTGTGTGCAGTGCTTAGTACACTGTATACATATTATTATTATTATAAACTGGTACTATCGCGTGTACGACCGCGATGTATAGGTACGTGTGTTGTACCACTTGCACCGATCGTCTGATACGTAGAAATTTGTCACAGCCGTTATTGTAAAATTCGTCCATGTCACACGCGCCATCGCTTGTTGGGCCCGCGCGTTTACACGCAAGTACACAACACAACATTGCATTATATTACGTATAATTTTACGTTACGCGATAATGATACGCGCGTACGAAAAAAAATTGGTGTAAATGTGCATAATACGATTCTTGCGCACGAAATTACTATATTTTTCGAGACGAAGACTGACGCACTTAGGTACATGCTGTAATATAGTAGTTATCACACGTTTCCCCGGCGTATCTGCGAAGCGACCTGTTATTACACATAGGTACGAACAAGCCGCCGCGCAACTACAGCAGGATGATGATAGTCGATGAGACCCGTTGCGGTAGATAATATATATATAACGAGCGGCGAGTAATCACACGGTATACATAATATTATTATATAGCTGTGTAATGTATGTGTATACGAACATTTGAAAAAAAAAATCGTTAATTTCGAATAGAGTTATATATTATACGTCTTCTTGATAATAATATTATTATTTACTCGAATATATATTATATCAGTCGGCAAGTGTGACCTGTGGGCCTGATTATTCGTCGACGATCGTTATCCGCTCCCGTCGTTCTCATTAGCCGTCGGTCGTCGCCGTTGCAGGTGAACACGCGACTCGTGCAGGGTACCCGATTGGGTACGATTCACGTTCGATTTTTTATTATTTACCGACTGAAACGTAATAACGATAATATTGTACATCGCCCAACATCGCTGTATTGAAAATTCGATTCATTTTTCATTTATTCGAGCAAATTATTTTTTTATTTTTATTTTTTGTATTATTTAGAAATTAGAATACGAAGTCGTCTCGTTCAATATTGAACACACAATTATTATTTATTAATTTATTATTAATATACCGATACGTCAGTGATTTATTTTAATATATTATAATATTTTGGGGTATCGCATAATTATATATATTTAGGTATAGGTATAAACTGTAAGCACGCACATTCGAACCACGTAAACATATATTATATAGACATGAGTACTGTGTAGCATATGCACGTATAATATTATGTTTCGATAATGCTTTTAAAAATGTATTTTGTTGTTAGTTTGTGAAATCCTGTGTGGAAAAAAAAATCGTAAAAGGGTCCGCCGACTCTGCAGGTATACCTGCTGCGAACACGCACAAATGCAGCACGACTGGCAAACAGGTAGCACTATAAAAATCTATACAGTCGTCGTAGTAGTCATTGTTTCGCATCGAGATTTTCGGCAGGTATATGAAAAGTGAACGTTATATTATTATTATTTCCACTGGGATCACCCTCCTCCCCACTCCATTGCTGTTGACGTACCGCGTTGGAATCGGTCTCCACAGCAGGTATATTATAATATATTATATATATATATGTATAAATATTTACGATTTTACACCCGTTAAATGTTTCAGGTATTCGATGTAGAAATATGGCAGGTATACACTGACCTAAAAATATAATATTTGATGAAATCCAGAGATTAAATAATAATTTCAGTCTAGAGGGATGACCGACCAATACGGATGGCCAGTTTTTTTCTTCAAAAAACATCAATTGTTTTTTTCCTGTTATAATCTCACCCATTCTCCCCTAAAACGTGTGCATTTACCCGAAAAATATTGGGATCTCTTTTGTTTAAAATGTCAGTAATTCCGAATGTTTCTACTGCCGTTTATAATCGATTCGCTGAAATAATAGACAAAAACCTTCAGTCATCCACTCGCTTATCCGTACACTTTGCAGACGGCTAACTGCCTACTACCTACGTTTTTGTTTGCAGGATCCGAATACGAGTATATTCTCTGATTTTCTGATAATACGACTTTTTTTTTTTTTTAAATGAACAAACCGGTAATAAATTGTAGTTCTAGTAGTAATTTCGGATTTCCTCCTCTCCAATAATCAGACTATAAAAAATAAATGCTGATTTCGGTCACTTGGAGTATTTCTTCGCTTGTACTTATACGCCAACCACCTATACTTCTATTCGTATACCTATACACTTGATATTGTAGTAACATGTACGAATATTGCGCTGTATATATATGTATACGGCAGCGAACATATAATGGTGGTATAATATACGTTCGACGGACGTGCCGCCGCGACGAATTCCGCTGCCGGCCGATCAGTCACGTAACCAATCACCGGCTGTGTAGATATATATTATATAATATAGCATAACATTATATACGCGCGTCGATCTGATTATATGTCGCGATCGAGTGCGTGAACACCCTTTGATTGATTTCGTTTGTTTTTGTCGGCGTGCGGCGGCGCACAATACTATACGACTCAGTGTCGTTCGACAATATCGAGCAACGATCGTTGGTCTGTCTGACCGTTGATGACGGTGACCTGCACCACTGTACGAAAATCCGACACCGGTTACGGTTTTACTATAGATACGTCTTGTGTTTCGGTACTTATTGCAGTGTGCTGGAGTGCTAGCAGTACAAGGCTACACTGCTGCAGTTATATACGATATTTTATTGATGTTATATCAATACAGGGGATCAACCCCCCCCCCTCTTGGCTTAAAAAACCTAGGAGTAACTATAAAAAGTACATATTCGTAGTTACGGGTAAGTGTGCTTACGGAATCATGGAATCACATTCTTAGGATATTCTAGAAGATTTTAGTTAGATTTGACTTTGGATAGTTAAAGATTTTGAATGAACCTAGTACCTATAAATAAAATCCTACACTACAATATTTCGTTGAATATAAAATATAAATGTTATTACTTTGATTATATATTGTATATCTTATACTTATTGCAGTAAGTTTTCTTTCTGAGTTCTGCCTACCCATTGGCCAGTATAATGAGATGGGTCATAGCCTATAGGTATCTCATCAATTAGTTGTAAAGTTTTAAAAATCATAATAATATTAAATTGGAATCGATTATACGGTATTTTGTAGGCCACTTCAAAATATCGTGGGCAGGTTACCAAGGCGTTCGCTCAAATCAAACTCGGGTATATTATGTTATTATATTTTAGTAACACGCTAATTTTCTGTAGGTATATAATATAGATGATATTATTTTCGAGTGGTTTACCCAGGGGAGCCGCAACCGTTGTTGAAACAAAAGCGCGCGACGATACATTTAATTAACACGTATATATAATATCATACCATTGTTAGTGTTTTACACGGGCGTTTCGGTTTTCATTGTGTGCACGCTGTAGAGGTTTATTATAATATTATAATATTATACACTAGCTCGTCGTTGTAGTTGTTGATGTATTATTTTTTCCCGTTCATTTCGCGGCCGCTGTGTTGTTTTTTTTTTTTAATTTCTTTTTTTTTCGTTATTATTATTCAACTTGACGCGAGTGTTTGTGTGCGTGTCGTCGGTACTCGCACTCGCACGCATGCGATCGAATGCATATGTGGTCTGCTGCAGTGCGCGCGAACAATGAGACACCGCCTAGGGCCTATATGACTATATACGCGTAGTACAAAACGCACACTTGTTCACGAGACCACCACTTGCAAATAGAGTATCCGTCTAATTATAAATATATATATATATATGTATACAAATGTATTATACTATAATAATATGATATATTATATGCACTGCAAGGTATACATACTATATCGTACGTACCTATATAAGTATTTACACTTGTATGTAGTTGTACACTTTTTCACGCCATTGTAACACATTGATAAACATAGATATTATTGTGGTTCGGAAAAGTACGAGCGAAGGAATTCGCACCTATATGCACCACGTAGAGATAGATAGATAGAGAGAGAAAAGTGATCGGAAACAATAATAGGTCGCTCGTGCGAAGTACATAAGCTCTACACGACAGCGTTATTGCGGTGTCGCGTGTCTCGCCGCAGGATTTGAGGTCGGTTAAATCGTCCTCGTACGCGAGTCCTCCTCCCGAAGAAGACGCCTGCGTGTATCTGCTTTCACCGCTTTCAAAAGTCGTTAGAAACAATGTGCACAACCGAAAAAAAACGTATTGTTCTTTATTCCAAAGAACCGCAGAGATTACGTAAAAAAAATGTTTTTATTCGTAACTATATCTATATATCATATATGTACCTATTTAAACAACGTTCCTATTCCTATTTTATATTAAACACAATCGAAACGTAGTCTAAACTCGATTGTTGTGTAACGATATATCAATGTATGTAATATGTTTACTCGACTTTTGGAAAAGCGCCGGAAACGAATGTCTTTATATTTTGTGTTTGTATTATATTATAAGTACTATTATATTATAATACGTAGGTATATCGACAATATAATAATAAGCATGCCGCGTATTATTATTACCTATGATGGAAAAGCGTTCCATCGGGTGCGTTCGACTACGATAACCTAAATAAGTACGTATATTACGTATTTACGAACATGCAAATAAATTTTAACATTATTGTTACTACCTTATAACTGTTATAGGTATTGCAACAACGTCAGTCATCGATAAGTTGCACATTTTTTTTAAGCGAACGCACAAAACGCGTTTCGACATTTTCATTAAGAAATCGAGTTTCATGATCAAAATGTTAACACTGGCATAATTTTGTGTTCAGAAAAATCTCCGAAATAAAAATAAATATAGTTAAGAAGACAGGAAAAAAAATATGCACAATAAAATTTTTGTACAGTCCTAGTGTATCTGCAGCATATCGAGTAAGAATTTGAATTTAGAACTCATCTACTAATCTATAGGATTAGTTTGCACTATAGGGATCAAATGAAATAATTAATTATTGTGATTTTGATTAATATTGTTATAGGTATGACAATATGAAATAATGTGAACAAAATGTTAGATTGGTAGTAGGTGATCTTGGCCATGACATTTTGGTGGCACTTAACACTTAATTTTATATTATTATAAGTATAACGTTATTACGTTAATCGAGAAAAATATGTAATATGTTTACTTATCCAGTGACTATATACATACCTATATAATATGTATTATTGAGTAAGTACCTAACTAGCTATAATAAACATAATAATGCTTAAAAATCAGAGAATGTAACGATTATCTACTCGGGCTACTCGTAAAAGCTACTGCTCGCTTAGACTTGTAAGACTGCTGCTGTTTTGTAGTACTCCAAGGATGCTAAGACATTATATTGCGAAACATTGATTTTCGTCCGTTCCGACGATGTCGTGTACGCGACGCGAGGACACGGGATTTAATCGTTTTCGTTTCTCGTTATAACGTATTTAATTTAAAAGTCGTACACGACAATCGTTATAATATATATATATATTTACATGACTACATATCGTGTACATAATAGTATAGTACAAACTTACTCGTATTGTCAGTGTACATTTCGTCGTTACTCGTTGCTGCGTATTGATATCATGTTGTGGTACATCATTATAATAGGCATAGTCACCGCGAGTACGACTCGGGTACACGTCGTTAATTGAACAAGCCGTAAGTTGGTGTTATCGCGCCATATGTGTATAAGAATAATTGTTATTTAGACTTAAGAGTACTTGTATAAATTATAACTTCAACTCAGACGGCTATAAAGTTACGTAAATCGCTAATCATTCTCGTTCGACCGAAGTGTTGCCGACTTTGGAAGATTTCTGCGACGATTACCCGCATTGTAGAAGCCGGTTTGCAAAGTATAAAATATTGTATTTTATATTTTTTCTATGATTTCATACACGACGTATGACCCATCAATACCACCGTATTTTCAGTTGCCTAATATTCAGTTCAATTTTTTTTACAAAGCTCCAGGAAGGAAAATCTTATATATACTTATACATACGTAAAAATATTCAATATTAAATTTTATAAATCTTTATTTTCGCAGACAAGTATTCTTCAGATACAGATTACAATACGAATTAAAAATGTATATATAGGTATTTAAAATGTAAAAGTTGACTTATTGACTGATTTCTGCATTACTAAAATGAGGGCAATTGATATATGAAAATTGGGGTAATTTCTTATATTTATCAAATTTATTATTTAAAAAAAGCTTAAACTCTTTATTATTAAGAGTTTTTAAGATTAAAATAATAATTTACTCGACCAATACTGCAGTTACCATGTAGGTAGGTACATCTGCAGATGACAATTATTTTACGAGCGTTTGTTTTCATATTTAACATTATTGTCTTCGTGACAAATTGCAACCGTGTACAGACCTCTGTTCTGTACTTAACAAAACGTATATATTACCAGCCATATAAACCTAAACATTATATAAGTATATATATTATGTATATTATTTGTTGTAATATAATACCATACCTCCGACGAGTATGTTATTCGGTATTATATGTCAGTCGTTAAATGCATAATAAACTATCGGTTATAGTTATACCAATATATAACGCTCATTAGGTCGAACATGTACTTGCGTGCAGCATATTATTATATAGCTGCAGTTAACAAGACGCGCGGAAAACTGCAATCGAGAGTCTACGATGATATTATTATGTAGGTATATAGCCGTATAGGCGCGTATGAACCAACATTCTCTTTTCGCTCCCATCGCGGCTGTAGTGGTTGTACATATTTATATTTCTCGTTATTCATTTTGCATCTATTGGCCGTAATAGCTGAATCTGTTGTGCTTCAATAGTCTTGAAAATGAAAACTTTCCACCGTGGGTACGAGTTTTTCAAAAATGTAACTGCATTTCGTCCGATTATATAACTCCACAAAATCATAAGTCATATATAGGTATAGCGGCCATTTAAAACTTTGTATACATTATATAGGTATAGTTGGCGAATGTGGTTTTGGTGGTTATACTATATTGATAATAATAATCAGTAGAACGTTTCAAAACTATCATTACTATAATTATACTCGTCAGTAATAGCCAATATGTGTATATGCTTATATTTTATTTAAATAATTAGGCTGAGCTACTAGTTGATCGTTAAAAAAAAAAAAAACTTGCAGATTATTTTAGCAAAAAATGCTGTAAACCTTACAGCATTACACATAATATATTTTGAACAGACTTTGTACAGAATATATATTATATATGTGCACGATACGCACTTATGCACATATTTTCAGAAAAAACTGCGCAGTTGTGTTGTTTGCTCCCCTCAGCGCACTCGTCAAAGTCCATGAACGGTTGGCAAAATAAAAATTCAACTCCCCCAGAACGAGCCAAAAGCATTTTGAGTGAATAATATATATATATACATTATATAGTGTTATATATGTATTATGTATATTTCATATTGTGCTGTCGTCACCACACGGTTTTTCGTACTCGCAAACGCGGTGCAATAGCGCATGTTTTTGTTGACCTTAGTTACGCGGATTTGTAACCATGTACACACAAGTCGAATAATATATTATATATATAACGGCGCACCCCGAAAACGGGCAACTATTGCATCGCGCCTTTATGTATCGAAGCAATTATGGTGGGAGGGGATATTATATTATAGATAAGTACATAATATTGTAAACGGTGTGCGGCATAGTATTAAAACGAAATCAATAATACATTTTAAACACTAAATGCATTTGACATAGGTACCTATTATTTCACGCGTTCACTGCACATTTAAAGCACTTTACCCGCTAGCGTATATTATATTATTACATATGAAGTTGAAAGTCTGAAACACTTGATTTTTTTCACACTACCGTAATCATGTGTAAGGAAAAGAGTAAAAAAAATGAATCAATTGTTTTTTACCCATTGAGCAAAATATTATTTGAAAAATTGCATATACGCGCGCAGAGTTTTAAATAATAATTTATTACGAGTTATAACTTATGACAAAGTTATAACATATTTTTATATAGAAAAATACAAATTGGTGATTTATTCACTGTGGAAATAAAGTTACTCATAAACATAAAAATCGATGACATTAATATCGAATACTCTCGTCTACACTTTAAATTAAGCTATAGGTATAGATACCGATTAAAAATCCATTATATATTCGACGTGTGTATAATTAAATATATTTTATTTTCTTAAAACATTGTCCACGTCGTTTCTGATGTAAAATTTTTGATATTTATAATTTAAAGATGTTTGAAAATGTCAAGTAATATTAATATTGAATTTCGTACACGAATGCATACCTATTTTATTTTATTTGTTTGATAAGGTTTTTTAATTAATTGTTCTCAATGAGACATCTATAATTTTGTGGTTGTTGCTTGGTTCCGGGTTGAGAGATTTTGACGAAAAATGTTTGAACGTTTCCATAATATTGTTTTGGTATAAAAGTATAATGGAGTATCGTGTGCAAGTACTGCATGATGCCACTATAATGTTTTCAAAAAATATCACATGTATAATTATTTTGACCGTTTCAGACACATTCTGTGCTCCAGAATGCACGATATCTAATTAATTTGTTAACGCATAGTCATTAACCTAATGGATAATTATAGTAATAAATAATTATTGACAACAGATGGTATTTAGCATTAGGATATGCTTCTATGATGACTGAAGTTCGGTTTCAAAAATACATCACAATCACTACAAACAGCTGAGAGTAACGGAAAATATAATTATTTCTACCGACAGATAAACAGTTAAAATAATACCAATCGTGTGTTATTTTCTCCTATATAGAGCTTCACGTGTATTCGTGTCGCACACAAGCACGCATCTGTTTTTAATCAATATAAGAGTGCCTTGTTTCATAAACACGCGTGACACAATGACGTGATGAGATATTGGGTTCGACTGTTCGAGGACTTCCAACAACAATTAACCGTGACATTTCGAAATGACGACCCAAGAAAAAGCGATGACCGATTGGAAATAATATATATTATAAATGATAATGGAGTGTCTATATGCCTGCCCTGCAGGTTGGTCGCATTTACGTCATACGTTTTGTATTTGAAATAATGTTATTTTATCAATACGATATTATATTTCTATAATGGACCTGTAAAATATGTTAACGAGTTTTTTCTTCTTAAACAAAAAAATAAAGATAAAAATAAAAAAAATATTTTAGTTGTATGTTTCACAAAATATTAGAGAAAAAAATAAGCGCAGCATACAAGCGGATTTTATTACCCGTTATGCTATACACTAAATACGATAAAACAAACATCCGCCCTTTTCGATCGTCTGGGCGAGTCGCAACATTTGTCTATATACAATGATAACAATTAATTATTATAATATGATCAAATATCTACATACGTGCAGGTTGGGATTTTTGGAATTCCTATACTTTTAGACTTAAGTGTAGGGTGTACAACTATACTGCATAAGAAAGTATAGGTATACTTTTTTAGTTAAATAATGAGAATATAGGACACAGTAATAAAATACGTATACATCTACAACATTATAATATTGATTATACTATTATAGGATATTCAAGGTTAGAAAGAAAGATCCCAAGCATAACTGCTGATAAATTGGCCTGTAGTGTTCATGATTATCACGTACCTTATTTACATTTTTGAAGCATATATGAATTGTGTACAATTGACGACATTTCTGTAAAACGCGTCTGTATATATTATTATCATACCTTATTTGTAGATTTCACAAAGTTTCACGAGTCTTATGAAAAGAAAGTTGTGGTTATAGGGCGGGAAATATTTTTTTATATATATTATAAAAAATGAATAGCTAAAATTATATTACAATTACATTATTATTTATCATGAATTGAATATTGATTAGGAAATAAATAATAGGTACCTATACACTGGTATACTACCCCAGTGGCGTATTTAGACAAATTGAATAGGGAGAGGGAGTGACACAAAACAAATTAAATCGAAAGTGACGAAAATACAGCTGTTGGAAAATCCAAGTAATCATGACTTTATTGATTGTTCTGCAGAGCTTGTCTAGTCGAATTTAAAATGTCAACAAAAAAAATAACATAGGTAAATAATAAAAAAGTGTTCGATTCGCGTTGCCATGTAGTGTACACATTTGGAAGGATTCCATTTATTCCTATCGCCATCGCCAGTCAAGTAATACGAAACCATATTATTATTATCCTCAACTAATGCTAAATCTTTTATCTCTAAACCGTTATAGTGCATGAGAGATGTAGAAGATTGTCTGATAGGTACATTCTTCGTTGTATTCATTCAGTTACTGGATAACCGGATAATATTACAGTCGATCGTTCAATTGATTCTTCCCTGCTTGTCTAATCGAATTTAAAATATAAACAAAAATTTTACACAGTATTATAATAATTTAACAACAACTACACACGAACACGATAAACATATTATAATATTCTATTCTAAATATTATTTACACTATTATTGTAATAAAATAATAATAATATGCAACATGTCTACTTCGTAGTTCATGTTATCGTTGCTGCATTGCTGCAAACTGGTATACCTATGTGTTGACAGTGTTGAAATCAGAGGCCAAGCTCCTTCTCTCTCAATACTCACGTCTTACACCACACGCTTTTTTTAAAAAGAAATATTTATCAAATAATAATAATAAATGTAAGTAGGTAATAATAAAATCTATATTCATATATTGTTTAAGTTTATAGTTATCATACAAAGAAAATTTAAACTATAATGCATACACGTTCTACGATTTTTAAGAGTAGGTATATTCATCGACTAAGGGTGCACAATTGAGAATTGTAAATTACAATTCGTTCAAATTCCCGTTTACAAGGCCTTCTCGCACGGTTGCATCTTCAACTGACTCGGAGTAAAAAAACTTGCAAATATTATTTTCTTATTACAGAACCGTCTGCAGTACCTATACAATATACGATATATATATATAATTATATTTACAAATTTACATATTAGACGTTACTGCACAATATGACATCGTATATCATACACAATATTCGAGGCACGTATCGTGTGACAAAACTGAATACCTATTCGTATGTTATACACAAGCCACAAGGGTACAGAAAATCCGAATTACGCACTCGGAAAATTATTGAAAATGATGCGCCTTAATCCTCATTATTGGATTCGGAAATTCATTCGCCTGTAATGGAATGTGTTTGGGCGTAGTATAGATGTCTACTTATATTTTATATATAACAACATTCACTAATCACTAGCTGGTGTTTATTTCAGTTGACTGTTTTACTGATTTGCGGTAATGTGACATTTCTTAATAGCTATGTACATTTAGTACTATAATCCACACAGACGTTATAGTGTCTAATCTGAAAAAAAATATTCTCGTAATATATACCAGGGATATATAATATCTACAGAGTGTTTAACAGAAGAACTGATAGTTGTAATTAACAGACCACATTTAATATATTTTCTCTTATTAATAATACATTTTCTTTTTAAATATATATTTATATTTATACATGCAATTATTAATATTATTATCATGTTAGGTAAAAATATTTATTTCTAAAACATTGATAAAAAAAAATTATTACATCATAGTTGGTTCATCAAATTAGTCAGCCATTTGTTATACGGTCACACAGTGTATGACAACTTTAATTAAGAAATATATTTTTGTTTGTATATTATTCTGTGCACTCGATTATAGGCGCCGTCTACGTTAATGATTACAATGACATTTTAAAAAGATGGGAAAACAATAATTATATACAGATTGCAGATACGAAAAGTTGAAAAATATCAACATTACCTAATAATTAATAACCAGACTGCATACTAGCTAGTTAGAAGTGTATTCTAAAATACACTTCTATATACTATACCTACTATATTACACTCTCGCCAGTCTTACTGAAGTTACAACTTACAACTGTTGAACTGTGTCTAAGATTCGTTAAAATTTGTTTTTAATTTTATAATACATACATAAAATCATAAACATTTTGCATTATAAACCTTACGAAATTTACATTACCATCATCTGCTATCTTCACTGATTCCGTTACGCAAATTGTTTATGATTCTAAACGTATATATACTAGCATGCAAGCGATAAAATATAAAAACAAATATTATACATATTGCACTTTCAACAGAATTGATGTAATAGGTATACGTCGTAGAGGTGTATTATTATGGACACTACCTATAACAGATGGTTTTCAAAACTTTAATTTAGTAGGTATACCTGTTTACTCTTTTGCCTTAACTAAATATACTGAATAATGTATTGTATATGTGTTAAATATTATATGGCTGACCGGATATACATATATTGGCGTCATGTATAAACATTGTTTGGTTTTTTTTAATGCATACCTAAATACACTCATTTATTATTTAGTAATATTGTATTTTTCAAAAAAAAAAAAAAAATAAAATAAATAACCGAGATTATTACTTTTTCTAATTTAAATTTACATTCGCGAAGCCAATTATTATTATTTTCTGGACATGTTTAATATTTAGGTAATCGTAATATTATTAATATTAATAATATTTTAATAATATTAAATATTATACGTTGGTTGTTTATATAATATATATAGGAGTGGCGATCGCAGAAGCTCGCATTAAGTTCGCGGACTGCGGCTTTGATGTCTTCGCGTAATCTTTACACGGGTTTTTGTTACAGGTGTATTGTTGCTGCAATATTAATAGCGTATAATACATGAGAATTGCCGAAGATGTTATTATTGCTCCCGGCAAAGGTCACGTCGTCCACATAATAATATTTCGCCGCTGGTTGTTTGTTGTATTATATAGGTATACGTAATAAGTTATGTACGCAACGGACTCGATATTGTGTGTGTAATATCGGAGTGTGATTAAAAAAAAAAAAACGACAACAACCATAAAACACTAAATAAATCATATAAAATCGATACGAATTAAAATCGTGAACACGGATTCAGTGCGTATCGAATGGCCGGCGCAATACGGTTTTAAATATTGATATTACATAATATCATAACATTCGTGGTACTTAATAGGTTCTGTTATTTATATAGATACTTACTATCTCGTACTAAGTATACGTTTTCAATTAATATAACGTAACTTATGTATACTGAAAATAATTTATATTGAACTTATATTGATTTAAAAGATCGTGTGATGTAATATTATATTATAGTAAATAGTAGATATTATGTTTTACACGTTTTCGGCGAATTCAAATATTTTCACTGTAATCGTTTATTATTCGTATTATAATGCAGCGTTATTCAAAACAATTAATCTGTGGCTTGGAACATGGCCTTTTACGTATCTTACACCATGTGGCTATTTTATTTTGAGAACATGTTAAAAATGTTGTGGCCTGGTCAATTACAGCGAATATGCTTGAGCAAGAATGAAGTCAATTTGACTAATTTTGTTTAGTATGCAACCAAAATAATATAAGTCATATTATAGAACATTTATAAATTATAAGTAAGTAATAATTAGACCATAAACTAAATTTAAAGTATTATTTTTTTCATTTAGTGTATCAGTTATTAATTAAAACCTAAAAGCTTTGAATATATTATAAGTTTATAACCATTTGAAACTGGATGAATTATTTGTAATAACCTTGCAGTGCGATCGTTATCGATTATCATATGTATAATAAGTATATGTATTGTCTGTATTTTAAATTATGCAAATATAAAATAACGTGTCTATTGCACAGAGATTCACGCGTATGTGCAATATTCTTTAACGCTGTAATGTTATACCGACGGATTTACGTGGGAGTATTAAAAGCTACACGTATTCGAAATATTAGTCATCACATAAACATCATAAGTAGGCATAGTATTAACACTTGTAGTATATCGATACTTAAATTAGATGTATATGTATGTATAAAATACCAGGTAGGTACCTGAATAAGATGTCTAAGAATTACATTAAACATAATATTATAAAGTCGCATAAAAGCACGAAACGCATACGCTTATTAATATTATAGTTACGGTTAGGTTATTATTTCTGTAGTGTATAGATCAATTTAACTGTCGATAAACATTCAAAGCATCCGTAAAATAGTGTGTAGTAAGAATAGGATCATAGGCTTTTGTTTAGTGCAGAGATTTTCATACTTATTTTAGTACAAGATATAAACTTTGTCTATTTACTACTTTCTATTATACTTTGGTATATTATTAGGATCACTAATGACTTAAGAACTATTGAAAATGATAAATCATTATAATAATTTTTTATGAAGTTACACCCAATACGATAAGCGTAGCGTCCTATGTATTGAATTATGAAAAAATGTACCTTTTCATTGTTTGGCGGCAGAATTACTGCATAGTGCATAATGCCCGCATATATTTAAACATTGTGAATAATAAATATATAATAATTATTATACAAAATATATAATTTATTTCACGTACAACCACCTATAATATAGTCTTCTGTAGTTTTGCGTGCCTTGCCACGGTTTAAAAACCTTTGCTTGTTCGTGAAGATGGTATATGGTATTTTATTCCTATATGTGAATATGTATTTTAACTTTTTAGTCAAAGTATCACGCAGTTACCACTCATTTAAATTATTGTTGTTTCCGTGTATAATAATGTAAATCTGTGGATTGACTATTTTTATTTAATCGTTTTTATGAGTTGTAATTTTCTTCAAGTAATACATAGGTATATTGCGTACAATCAATACATGTGTAAGTCTATTTAAGCTTAAAGGTATATAGCAGCGGTATAGACCAGTAGGCACTAATCTATTCTGCGTGTTTTCTCGACTTTATAATATATTATTATAATATTTTTTACACCGCTCGGCACTGGTGCAAATTAGTATATGGGTATATAAAAAAATGAGGTATATATGTAGTAAGTAGGTACCGTATACCGTATATATATTATAATGTAATATATAGGTACACATTGTTATTGTAATATATACGCTCGTATGCCATTCAGATGAAAGAAACGTCGTAAATGCACTATCTGAATACATTACCGTCATGTCGTTTTTTTTTTTTTTTTTATATCTGTACACACGACGAGGTTACGTAAGTGCAGTAGCCGCTCGCGCCGTCATGAACAGGTATATAATATATATAATAACATTGTGTATAGAAACGAGTCGCGCAATTATAATTTGCTCGTGTATGGTCGGTTTGCACACAAATCACTCGCCGCCACCGCCAATGAAAATAATTAATATTATTACTATTTTTATTATTATGATTGTTGTTGTTGTGTTATTTTTACGACAAGCGTAATCTTTTACGCGAGACGACAGCTTATAATATAGGCGCGGAAAAGTTATTATTATATGACGGGCGCATAATTTCGCGAAAAAAAAAAATCGTAATTACATATTATATTTTATTAATTATATTTGTGGTTGCGCGAGTAAGTCGTAAAATAAAAAAAAATGGTTACAATCTAAGCGTATAGCGGGAGCAAAAAAAAAAAAAATAAATAAAGATTAATTATGGTGAAAATTGTTTTTATTAAGGTGCCTATATTTGCAGCGTATTCCACGCAATTGTAAATTATATAATGGTAATAATAATAATGTATATCACTCTATCCCTACCGGAGAATTATTCATAGAAAACAAAATACATTTACAATTTTTGAACGTTTATCTGTGTACTATTATTTTTTACCGGTATTCTATGTACATTATATAAAAACACAACATTATCATAATATTTTAACACGCGTTTATTTAGTATTTACTATAATACTACATAATAATTTGTAGGGCAATAACGAATATGCGGCACAGATTCTGAAACACGTTTGGTATACTTATTAAACAATGTTTCGGTGTATTTAGTATTTTACTTATTTTAGTACACCTATTCTATTATCACCACCTATCTAATATTTAGTTTTGGTATAATGTAGGTATTATAATGAATAGCTGTAGTGTTTTGATTTCATTCAAAATGTTTATGTAATATATTGTTCGTCAGATTATAACATTTATAACAATTATTACTAACTGAATTTAATGCTACACTATTACGATTTACGAATATAATATAATATAACCTAACCTAACCTAACCAGTAGCGTATATATATAGAGTGAAGTGGCCAGTGGGAAGGTATTTTTTTAGAGGTGATGATTTCATAAATAGTTTATTGTACTTGGGCGTTATTGATGATCGGTCGTTATTTCGCCGTTTACAAAAAGTAGTGATAAAGATATCAGACTCAGACCGTTTTTGTATGCAAGCCAATCGGTGTATAGATTTCAGAAAGTGTGAGTATATTTATTGATATATTGAAGCGGAAGTCCAAGCAATCGTACATTTTATCTTTTATTGAAAATGATCTACACTATTACATTTAAAAAAAAGCTCATTTATTTTGTTTTTTTTTTTATTTTTACTGTCATTAGTTATAAATAAGATAGAATTATTAAAAGATAAATCTGTCATTGGGCTGCAGGTATACACGAAGACACGCGATATTTATTTAAATTACCTTTTCCCCTCCCCTCGTGATTGATGTGCAGATACGCCACTGAATAGTTAATGATATAGCTGATACTATATACCTATCACACTCTTAACTGCATATTATATACGACGTACCTACAATATAATCAAGTGGCTCGAGTCATTATAATTCAAACATTTTAAACACATTTAAAATAACGTTATGTCGGATCGCAGACCACCCAGTGCCGTGTACAGTTGGCCAGATATATCGCTGTTGGTAAATAATATCGTTTGCTGTGAAATCGGCAAAAGATAAACCTGTCTGTAGACCGAAACTCGGGGTTCGCCGTACACAGTCGACTACTGTGTACGTCGTGTAATAATATTCTCCAAGTACTTAGTACCTACAACTGCATTTTGTGTAATAACTAATATTATTACTGTACCTACGAGCACATGCGTAGTCACCGCCACCGCTAGAAAAACCGTTTAATTATATTTTTCGAGCGCATAACATAATGTACATTATAAAGATACTGCGACCGACGCGAATCACCCACGTTCGCACACGCGCTATATACAGCCAACACACATCCACGCAAACAATGTATGATGTGGCCGATGTGGGTAATTTGAGTAAAACATGAACGTAATCGAATAATGTTGTGGCGTGTGTGTGTGCCGCGATGGAATAGAGTAAAAAAAAAAGTAATAAATTAAAAAACCGTCGAATGAGCTGAAACAGCTGACGCACAATAATCAGTGATAAATTTTTATGTACACGACATTATATTATGTAATTATGAAATCTTGACAGTTTAGATTTTTTTAAATGTGTAAGAGTATAAGAATATAGCGTCGCAAAAAAAAATTGTGTTAAGTTACGTCTTCTTAAATAATAAGCGAGGTACTTACTGCTTTTTCTTTGTGACGTGCATAAATGTAATAATTATTGTCTGGTCATTTTTTTAACGTAACTATACTGCGTAAGCAATATTTTTCAAACAGACAAACAAAATTATCTTTTTTTTTTCGTTATTGAGCGTTAATATATACAAATATATATGTTGTGTGTATTGACCAATAATTAATTATATGTAGAAATTTGAATTTTAAAATTTTGTATGTATAGTAGCTATATTGCTATAGTATATTGACTATGGAGTATATTTATATTGTAATATAGTCGAATATCATATATGTAATGATATATAGTTAGGATATCCTAAAAATTGCATTGAAATATTTTGTTTCAGAACACGAAATGCGTTTAACATTGGAATTTTAAAATCCTAAAATGTCTAAAATATAAATAAAAACAAAAATGTTTATGTTACATATTTTATATTTATGTACCAAGGTATTTAAGTTTATGAGTGTTGTAAAATTTATGATAATAAGGCACGTCATACACTTAATCGTAAAAAATAATAGGTAATAATAAACAAAACAATTGGTTTTTCTTGTCCATAATTTTTGTGAACGCTAAAGTCAATCGTCAAAAAAAAAAAAAAAAATTAATGTAATATATATTATGTCTGAACAATTACCTGAAGGTATTATTTTAGTTAACTACAATTAGGACAACTGCAGCAGCAGGCCCTTGGATTTGCGGCTAAGCCCATTGCCGTTCCCGCGTAAACTCTTAATGCCATAACCACATTGATAATAATATCGTATTTTCAATGCGATATTGTGTACATATCAAATATATTATATATTATACACACATTCACATTATTGTATATGCATGTGTGTGTGTACAGCACGCGTGGGCGTATATATTATTATAATCGTTTAAATATCATGAGGCCGCGCGAAAGTATATTTATTATAATGAAATGAAATAACAACTGTGGTATATACGCACAAATATTACACGTAAAAACTATATGTATGTGTGTGTGTGTGTGTGTGTACGCAGTGCAGCTCAAACCTAGCACGGTCGTTGGAAAGTAACGTATTCGTGAACTTTGATCTCTTCAGACGCGGCAGCAGAAGTCTGTCCCATTCGGCGGCCAATAATGCATATTATAATATTTATAATAATACGTATTACACGCGCGCGCTGCTGTCTTTGGCGAGATAATTTTTAAAAATAATTAGAAAACGTATATTATATTCGAATACTGAATACTAATAAGTAGTTATAGGCTATATAGGTAGTATCTATTTTACGTATACGCCGTGTGCTTGTGTACCGTGTATACGAGTACAGTACACTCTCAGTGATCCGCGGAGCTATACGAATTATGTATAGTGTGTAGTGTATATACTACACACATGTTGCGTGTAAATTTCGTAATGTAAGAAATCATTAGAGAACACTTAGAAAATATCTCAAGTCTCAAAAATTATCACTGAAAGTCGTGTATTGCCGTTGATAATGCATCGCACGTCCTCTAAGGGGTCTCGAATCCGGAAGATGGACTTTTTTTATCATGTTTTTGCCTCCCAACACGGAAATTCACTTAACCGTGCATGGTGGTTGCCGCGCTACCTTATCCGCAGGTAATCGAAAGGTTTATTAAATTCATTGTTTTAAATGTAAAAAACAAACCTTTTCCTCTATAATGGTTCACTGTTGGGTTAGGTTATACCTGCTGCTCGTATAGTGGTATCTGTAATGTTTGTAAATTACAATACTATAATCGTGGCTTGTAAGCAATAATAATATAATATTATTGAACCCTACTGCCACTCACTAATGTGTAATTTTTGTCACGACTCTGGAGTCTGAACTCACGATTGTATACTTTATATTGTTATTAATTGTTGTCTTATCAATTTCATTTGTCTTTAAACATTTAGAACAAATGCTTTCGATTTAAGACTTATATCTAAGTTATAACTTGTTATAACACTATAACTATTGTCGTTTCGTAAATTATATTGTTATAATATCATTAATATCCACACCAAATATAATGTTAGTTTAAAATAGTAAATACAATAGTTATCAATAAAATAAATTAGAATACATTTTTTTCTCAGGTATTTCAAACAAATTGTAAATCAAATATTTTCAAATAATATTAAAAAAACACGCACTGTTATACGTATTGTAGCCCTATTTATATTGACATACATGGTTTGCACTATGGTTTTGCACAGGAAATAATTATTATTATGTCATGGATATAGAACATCAACAGCTCATATTATGTATAATATAATATATTATAATAAATAATAATACTTTTAAAAATGTTTGCGTTGTTTGTGTTGTTGCCGTAGCGTTTCGGTTGATGAATTTTCGGTATTATTATTTTTCGCAGGACGATGGCATGGGTGCGATTTCCGGGAAATAAATCATGTAAAAACACCGGATCCGTCTCGCCACGCGTCTCTCGGATGCGGCTGTCGATCGAACGATTTTTTTCTCTCTGATTTAACTACGTTCACCGTTAATACCGTTATAACCAATTTATATATAGCTTTACAGTGTACCCATAATACCCATACGTGATTCTTACGTAGCGTAGATTAATACCCAACATTATTACAGCATTATAACTATATATTGTTTTTAATATAAATACGTATTTATATTAGCTATTATAATATTATAGGTATAAATACATAATCATATGAATAATTTATGCGCGCTCTCCACCATATGTAAAATCACGTATATTATGTCATTATATAGGTACCACAACGTAAACATAAAAAAACCGGAGGAAGGACCATATAAGCTAAATTTAAATTATATTTTGAGTTTATGAACAATTAATGTATTACTCGTGAAGGGTTAAACAACCTTCATACCCATCTTATAATAAGCAGCTTAATCTTGACAATTATTTATGCTTTACAGGAGTTTTACGTAGTATTTTAGTGATATTATCATTATCATTATTATATCTAGGTCTATCCGAGAAGAAATTTAGTAGTTCTCACTCCACCGGATTACACAAACAGTGTAAAAAAGTACCGATAAGCGAACAGTGATGCTAACTAAAATTAAAAAGACAATAGCCATAAATACCAACACGAATTAATAAATATAGTATTAAATTAACCACATACATTTTAATGACAAATATTAAAACATAAACTATTTTCAGAATATGCATATAGTGAATAGTGATTACAATAGTTTAGAGTTATGTTGAAAAAAATGTCAAGTTATAACTTATAAATTATATTCTAAAAATCTTCATGTGATAATAAATGATTTTATTTTTTGTAAATAACTTGTGGCGAAGAGAGAGTAAAATAGTTTCCTTTACCCTTTTACCAAATTGCACTTATTCGGAGAACTTAAAACTGTCGAGAGATTACATGGAACGGCGCTTTTTTATGATAATACATAGGTATATATATATTAGAGTATGTTTGTCTCAGGATTTGTTTATCGAAATACGTGTAAACATCACTTCATAATAATTATACACGTAACACAGAGTATACAGCCTTTAAACATTCACACGATCAAGTAACGAGTTTCGTTGATTGTTTTTCACCCTTTTACATTATATAGTACACATATTTCACTACATGTTTATAAATATTTATTATTTCAGCACTACTGTAATACTGTGAGTATTTTGTCCACGAGTGAAAGATGGTAGGTCGAAGAAAGGTCGAGAGGCTGATAAATGTAAGTGGTGTAACGTATATATATATATATATTTATATTGCAGCGTGTTTATACTAAGAGGTATCACTAAATATTAAAGCTTGATGATATGAATTAAAATAGGGTTTTTAAAATGTGAGTATCGTGTACACAATTTTAAAATCATTGTTTTCAATATAGCAACGCCTGTGAAAACATAGTATTGTGATTAATTCATATCTATATTTATACACGTTATAAAGTTTTTTTTTAAATCGACAGAAATTTCAATAATACGAAGACTAAAGCAATGAATATTCGTATATGTGTATATTTATAAAATAACTAATATTTATAAGTACTTGGTATCTAAAAAATTGTATAAAATACAACACATTAACACAAAATATTATACGATTGAATCCAAAAATGTAATAAATCATAACTATGCGTTATTATAAACTGAATTAACAACACCGACTTGCAGAATATGACAGAATATGTTTCGTGTATTACCTATATATCAATGCGAATACATACAGAAAACAATTTAACTAAATTTTATATTTGAATATATATGTATATATATATAAAGCGTATTACTGCTAAGTTAATATTTGAGGTATAGTTTAAATACATTTTGTATCATTTCGAAATAAATCATTTCGTATGATGTGCAGCGTGCAGCGCAATATGATGACTATAAATTATAAAATAATAATGCGTGGTTTCGCTGTAGTTAAAAGTGTTTTCACCGCATTTGCATTATATACTGCATTATCGTACTGGTATAGGTATACTCGTAATTACATGTTACAGTATGAAGGAAAAAACAACGTAAAACATTCAGCCGTGACATTGACAGTCGTCGTAAATCGTACGATTTGTGAAAATCCAAAAATCTCACTCGGCATGGAGATTATAAACGTACCTATATGGCTATATAAAGCATTATAATCGCATTACAGGTATTTATCGCGGGCGAAGATTTTGTTGCGGTCAGTGCGTCGCATAATATTATACACTACATAGGTGTAGTGTTTATTATTGTATCGTCGCGCGTCGTATACAAAATACATAATAATATTGCAAAATAATTTAAACGCGTGTCTGATGCAGAAACCACACGGTGATAAAATATCCATTATATTATCGTATTATGTATTATTGCTCTATGTTTTATGTTTTTTATTGCAAATTTATGCGACGACGACGTGACCAACTCTCTTATAATATATATATATATATATAAATTACGATTATGGCGATTTTATTTCTCCCTGTTTTGGCATCCTTCCAAAGGCTCTGGCGCTGGCAGACGAAATGCATAACATTAAAGGTATTATATAGTATACAATAATAGCTTCTATTATGCAGTGTATTTACCAAATTTTTTATCGGTAATTTGTTTGTTCAATTCATTATTTTTAGATATTTGTAGTAAACTGTTTTCGCTTTTGAGTTATTACATTTTATTTATTAAGAGCTAATGTCTTAGGATAATAGGTTTTAAAAATAGGGTTTTAAAGATATAAGGGCTATAAGGCATTTATCTGTTAAAATTTTAAAATAAATTTGTAAAAATTGTTCAAATAAAAATTATAATGAGTTCTAGATTAAATTTTCTATTTTTTACTTTTGTAAAACAAATTTTAAGATCTATTTTTCATAGTATATTATACCTAGGTATTTAGATTAGGTTAGGTACCTATAGGTACTTTATTTATTTAAATCAAAATTGAAATGCATAAAAATATTCAAATATTTTTAATGTAGAGTAAAAAAGTTAGTTTTTGTTTAAAAAACGAAGTTTGTATCTTCTTAAATTGTACATAACAAAATCTAAGTATTTGATAATATTATTGTATTTTTCAAGTAATTAGAAATATATGAAAATTTCGAAAATCAAAATTTGATCAAATTCATCTTATAGGTTGATATAGAACCTATGTAAATGAGGGTGTGTTTATGGTTGGAGAGTCACTGTATTTATTGTGATTTTTCGTTAGTTACGGAAGCGACGGCATTCGAATCACGTTTGGAAACAAAAAAATATTTAATATTCTTAGCGTGTACGTTTTTCGTGATGAACCATACTGCGGAGCGCAATGTCGTCATAACTAGGGAAAATTCATAGCGAAATCAAGTCATAATCATGCTGTACCGAATAATAAGTATATTGTATATTAAATAAATATATACATTGCACTGTAGCTATAAGAACGCCGTTCGGCATTCATAGATTTGAATTTGGAGGATGACACGAATATGCGGTTATATTTTTCATTGGTTGCGTCGAATACACACTTAGGTAGGTACACTATACATAAATAAAATATAATAGTCAATCGATAATTTCAATATGTGAAATGTATGGCCATTTTTATTATAAGGTAATTGGAGGACTTGACCCTGTACTTTGGATCATTTTTCAGTCATACAACTAATTTTTAGTCAAACGTCAGCTAACTTTTAATGCAATTCGTAGGAATTTCCCTCCCCTAGACTCGAAAGAAACTATAATTCAAAAGTCAATAATATTATATAGAACAATATGTATGCGATGTACAAAATAATATGTACTTAGAGAATGTCAGAATAATATTTGTTTTTTCTCTCCGCAGACTCGGTCACAAGATTAGACGATTTGCGTTCATCAGAATCAATCTCACGTTGTTAGTCGTTGTATGTAGTATGAAGATAATACGTATTATATAATTTATAATATAGCTTGATTATTACAGTGAATTGACAAATTATCAAATTTAAAGTTAATTACATTATTTATGTTTGTACGTTGGCTTATTAAGATTTTAAAATTTTTCTGTGATATACCTGTATGAACATTTTATATTATTGCAGTAATATTTTACATACTCATGATTTGTATACAAATTCAAATATCGTAAAAGGTTTAACGTACAAACTCTAATAATGTATATTACTTTAGATAATAAGAAAAATTAAATTTAACAATAGATACTGCAAGATTGGCGAATGCAAATTTTCAATGTTCCGCGAGGATCAGAGAGACATTATAAAATATATCAAATAGTGGGCTGACATTCTCTTAAAGAATTGGCACCGGCTATTATAAATATTATATTATACGTAAAACTTTAAAAAATTTGTTTGGGACCATAGTTCCTCAAAAAATCCAACCTATCGTGGTCGGTAAAAATTGCCAGGACTTAAAACGTTCACTGAAAGACCGGTACCTATGTTTCATAATATGAAACCCGTTTCTGCGGATCCAGTGGTGGGCGTATTATGCAGTATTCGTCGATTCCGACTACGACGCCGTCGTCGTCCGACAAACCGACACGTGTTAGCCTTATCGGATATTTCGATACATCAGCCGCCAAAGATGTCGGTGTTGTATGCTGCAGCGGTTTATGTATATAATATGATATTATTATGATGTTATTATACGCGACCGGTATTATAATATTATCGCGGCATGCCGGTATATGATGGCTTTAGCGCGTCGCTAAAATGCGTCTGACGCATGTAGTTTTTATTTTTATTTTTTTTAATTAAAAAAAATTTTATGATATGAAAAAAAAAACCAAACGCGATGGATAAGACGTGTTCGTCGACGAAGCAAATTATTCTTCGTATACCTAATGTATTACCACACGTCGTCTGGAAAACTCGTATTATTACACATCTATAGGTAGAACTTGTATTGTGTATGCGTATATTATAGATAGATACTTCTACTGATCGCAATGCTATATTATGAATATATCTATATTATGTTGTATTATAATATAATACTATCGCGCATTTACAATTATTTTAATATTATACATAATGCAATCGTTTACAATTATTGCGGCACTGAGTGGCGAAATAAATCGCTCTTCGCTCGGTTTTATTATACATTTTTTTTCATGATATCGTTTGGAGATAACTGTTGATTTTATCTGACGCTGAAATATTTAGGTCCACGAATTGAGATAAATACTTATCGTCGGTGCACATCTATATTAAATGCATATTGTAGAGTAATTCGCTGAATCGTTGTGTTAGCTTGATGCACGTGATTCGACGAACGTTGTTAAAAAAAAAAAAAAACAAAACTATTTTTTCAAAAAATAATTAAAGAGTATGCATGTGTAATATGCAATAATCAACAAACATTGACCATTGTGTGCGTTTATGTAATATGTATACACTTGTACGCCTTTATTCAACTCGTGAAACCTAATTTTTAACATTCCTTTGCATATTCTTACACCTATATAACATTCACTCAATTCACTCAAATCACTCAATAATATATATTATTATAATATATCTATAATACGTAACTAAAACTGACTAATTATTCAAAATGTATGTAGTTATAATTTAAAGTTTTATGAACAAAAATCTGAATTATTTATTTTGTACATGACTGTTTATTTTTTAATAGCACAGGTAAAAGTACCTATTTAAATAACAATAATATAATACACAAACAAAATAGTTAAAATAGTATAAATATAATATAATTTATAATATATACTGTATAGTGACATAAGACAAATAATAATAGATCACAGATGTATAGCAAGTTCTTTAATCCATTTCACTACAGTTGGGCCACCCTCTACTATTGCACTATAATACACCTAACGACGATGTTTTTCCACATTCGAAAAGTAGAGACAACAAATATATTCGAACAGCATACATTTATGAAGTAAGTGCGGTGCACTTTTCTTGTCATGTTCTGTGGCGATCATTGGGCCCCCGTAACATCATAACCCGGAACTTAAATGAATAAGATTCTTTTATCAGGTCTTGATTACGGATTTCTGTAAAATTCCATCGTTTCTTTCACAAACATTACTATACCTACGGTTTTTGTCCTGTATTTTTATTGTAGTGGTGGATGAGGTCTGTTAACTTTTTGTATCATCGTTGTTGAATGAGATAATCTTCTTAGGTCTGGTCCAGACTGTCGCGGAGGAGCTTATTGGAAAGAATGAGTAACCTATATTATTTGAGTAGACCTCAAAGAGTATCTAATGTGACGTGTATAGGTAGTATAGTTTAGTTGTAGGTACATCAACCGTAGTGACGGCATTTCATACACACAGTGGCACTTTTATTATACTACAATATTCAGTGAAGAACGGAAAAATCTCCAAACGATTTGACATAGTTATTTGTACGTATAAATTCTCACGTCGTATTATTTTGCGTATTTCCCGCACGTTTCCTGCATCACTCCGTCGTGAGTCAGGCCCATCGTCAAATTGTTATATTATTGTATTATTGTAAGAGTGTTAGGTATTGTGTTAAAATATCGCGGGCGAATAACTATAATAATATTTCGGTATACGAAATTCGGATGATTATAACGAAACAATAATACATAGCAGTACATGTATATATACGACTAGCAGTGAAATTCAGAACTGACAAAACGTTTTTTTTTTTTTCCCGGGACTTCCTGTTTTCCTCGTTTCTCACACGCCATCGCCTCCGCACACTCTCTCGTTTATCGAAAAACCAATGACGATGGCGAGCAACCTTTTATACATTTTTTTCCCGTCTTTTTTGAGTATACACACGCGGTCGCCACTCGAACGGTTTGTGTCACATACACATACACATTACACACACACACACACACACATCAATTTATCGTTATAATAATAAACGTATATGAAGGTATACATGTGGTCGACACGTTTCGGATGACGTTCTTTTCCACCGTTCGTGAAATAACAATGTTCTTAACAGATATTATAGGCGCATGTGTATATCGCGCACCAAATCGACTTGACAAATAAGTGTGTTGGAGACGTGCACAGTGCACACAAATATTCTTCAACGCATGGCCTCCTCTCGACCCGAATAGGAAAACTTGACGACGGGTGCCGTCAAGTCGCGGACGACTGCCCTCTTATGGATCAGCTACATAGACTTCCCTATCACCGACCTTCCGCCGAACGCAACACATGGCGGTATTATATAGGTACGATATTATTATATTATGGTCGCCGATTTATTGTCGAGATTTCTGGTCCAAGACGACGTTGTAAACACGTTATACGTGGCCGCCGTGCACAGCGTTTAGGCACATAGGTATATATAGCGTTATAAAGAGTCGATGTACGTGACTTTTGACGCGTTTGACGGGATCTATCGTCCGAACAGGCTAGGCGTGTGTTTTATTTTTGTTTTCCCTCACGTCGCCGTAAAACGACTCTGTAAAATAATAATAACACTCTCGTGTTAAATATTACCAACTATAATACACATATTATACACGTGTAATACACTAATACGCACTATATTATACATATTATAATCTCTCCCGTTTGTGATGTTAGTATAAATATTACATCATAATATTATTATTATGTTTTTAGCGAGCTTGATAATATATTTTATTATCAAGCCCCAAACACCCGTTGAAAATTATCACCTCCATCGGCCGGGACGTGACATCGGCTGAATATATTTAATAATATATTATATACAAATAATTCATTTAGGTTTCCATTACAGAAACACTGGTGTTACAAATTATTCTTCTAGTGTATTCGGTTGATTTTAAAATTTATGCTTTTACGTAGTATGTACAGTACCTATACGCGTATAACTGTATAAGACAGGGATGGCCAAAATTTTCTTGGGACACGATATACTAAAAATATACTTCACCTTTGAGGATCGATTTCCAAAGAAATTTTATTATGGAATTAATATGATTATTAAGAAACATATAGAGCGAGTGACCCTAAAAACAAATTCTAACATAATCGACTTTGAAATTGTCCGCCATTGACTGTTTGGCCGCCCCTGGTATAAGACGATACGTTTTTGAAAAAATCAAAGTTTTTTGTAATTTGTTATAACATGTATAACACGATGGATGTAGAAAACTACTTTATTATAATATCCCAATAGTAATAGCTTTATTATGTATATTTAAGGTTGAGACTGAAATAATAATGTATACTATATATATATATATATATATATATATATATATATATATGTATGTATGTATTATATATATATTATTCAATTCAAAAACTTTAAGAGCTTCAAATTAAAAAAAGAAAAACGAAAAATAATATATTTTTTTTTAAGTACTTGCACCTGCTATAACGTATTCTATGCTGCAATATTACAACTCCGATACGATAGATATATGGTATTAAAACCGTTATCAGACATAAAACATATTATATATTTATATCATTATTAATTGTTTCCTTTCAATAAGATTGTTTGATGTTTTAATTAACCATATACCGTCCTTGCCTCATCGTTTAGTTTCTAAAAAACAGCTTTTTGAACTCATAAAACCCATAAAAACACTCGTTACGAATTCAACACACGATCTTAAATGCCTATGATATAATATGTAATTATAACAACACATACCTAGTCCTCGTGCCGTATCAGTTTAATGACTATTTTATTATTGACGTATGTATTGTATTAAGTACTTATAGTACCTACTATAATATGGAATACGGATGCTAACTCAAATTCATATTATTTTTTTCAAACGAACAAAATATAACTATCTGCAATAATATAATATTATTATCTATTATCTAATGCAGTGATTCTCAAACTTTGCTCCGCGGAGCTCTAGGAATCTGAATTAGGTACATATATTATTATTCGTTAAATATTGTTTCAAGTTACATCTATATTGTATCAAGTTTGTATATTAGCAATTTATCTATCCATAATTTTTTATGAGTTGTAAATATTTGTATATGTTATATCTGTCGTATGTACAAATTATATTACACATCTACGTAAAGCTGACAATGTGCACACGTCATTAAACATATAATATTGCAGTTCATTCTAGACGTACATTCGTTTCAAAAATTCAATAAAGCAAGTCGTTTGTTCAAAAACCCACGAATATTAATGAACATAATATAGTTATTATTATTATATGTATGTAATGAAATTATCATAAATTCACGCATATACGCATGATATGTATTTATTATTCGACCGTGTCAGCTATAATTACCAGCAAATATTTCTCTCACGCTAGGCGAAATATCATTATCGTAATCGCTAATCTGTAAATCGCCCGCGTTACATATTATGATAAAACATTATGTGTTTATGGTTTGAAAAATTCGAGAGGTCCATTCAACGGACCTAATATATTATTATAATATCTCAATATATAGCCTAACCCAAATGTGTCTTGTTTTCTTAACGACGCGCGATTTTTCACTTCAACGCGTTACGAAACCACTCCTGCGCCACCATGTCAAAGCATAATTTATAATATATAGCTAGTGTTGTATTTTATAGTAATAATATTCTATTTAATCAATCTCCGTACCGTTTATCATACTATACGCGCCTATAATAGGTACATGAACCGCGTAATGTACAGACTACAGAGTATAAATCTAGTCTGGCTTCTGTGGCGGGATAGTTTTGCTCTTGAATGAGAGTATATGAGCGTCGGACACATGCACGTAATATTGTTATCCGTATAATATATGACGATGATCAGCGATTTTAATTTTTTTCAAAACGTATCCAACCGTCTAAACTCACTGATGGAAGTTCAGTGTCGTAATTGGGTAAAAGCTAGGTTGGGAAATAATTTATTCACCAAAATTGAAACTATAACATATAATTGTTTGTTTCTACACAAGTCTTGAGATTCATTATATATGATTAAGAAATAAATCGTGGATATCCATTTTGTTAAATATTATTAAGTACCTACATAAGTGCTCAATAAAAAAGGCGTTATAGCTTGTATGAAAAAAAAATAATGTTATGATAATCATAATTTATATAATTATAAGTCATAACTAATAAAATAATATTATTTGTTGTTTTTGTAGCCCAAATAATGCGATAGTGTGGACAATATGTGTCCACATAATATTATATACCTACAACTGCAGGAGAAACGTGAAACAATGAATATGCTCTATGCAATAATCATGTACTTTTGTCTTATAAATATATATGGTATAATATGATCAATATTTAAATGCACTATTTCTTTATTTTAGAAAACTTAATGATTTCTATTGTTAACTTATTATTAGCGGTCTCTGATACTTGACCCTTACCCCCACAAGATTTTAAAGGGGTCAAGTTCCCCCTTGCCACCCACAATAAATAACGATTTCGGGTAGAACGGTTTGATCAATAGATAAAAATAGAACGGACGTTCGATGACGAACTATACGAGGAAAACACGATATCAATGAATGATAACATTATTATTTTTCCGTGCGCACATAAAACGGCCATAATGACAATATTATAAAATGTGGTTTCGAATTTCGAATCGAATACAATGTATACAAACTATACATACAGTATACTGTATATAGGTATAGTGCGCGGCAAAACTTTCCACATATATATATATGTACCATCGTACACGCGATACACCCTTTACGAGACAATGTAATAATACAGATGTGAACTCTTTCTAAACTCTTTTACAACCCGTCTTTTGGGGAAAAAAATTTGTTTGGAACAACAACAATAATAATTATAATCCGATATGTACGCGTATTATATTATTGATACATAACAAATAAGAGCAGATTTACTGAGTACGAGATTCGTCGATAAGACGCACGTCACAGCAGACTCTACAGGTACGCGTGTGGGTATATAAAATTTACCGCGATGCAGCTGGACCCGGCGAAATCTTAATGCGGGCCGGTCTCGCATTGTTGTTTTTGATCAAGTCCCCGGAACGATTTTCTTTTGTGTAATGCAGTTCGCGCACCATCTGCAAAAAGGGTTTTTGTGCGACGAGGGAAGGATTGCGAGGGCGACTGCTGCATCACTGCGTGGCGATGTGTGTGTGCGTGTGTGTGGGGGAGGGGGTGAAGGTAGACGTCGTAGTCCGTCCGCAAAATGTAAACATCAATGGACGGTTTTTTTCTTTTTCAATTGTTTGGCAAATCGATTTCATGGGAACGAGCGGGTTTGTATGGATCTCGAGACTGTATAGGTATAGTGGTAGAAGGTGCGTGTGTGCATAAAGGTACAATGTATATAGATAACCCCGGTGCGCCCTTAGCTAAGCCGATTTCGGTGTGGTTTCACGATAATCCTCTCATCCTGCAAATACGACCGATAGACGTGCATCTCATAGTGTTGTATAAAAATATGCTCAATAAATAATAATACCGACATTTTCCATTTGCTACAGAGGGATTTTTACATTAGTACTTTTTTTCTGTCATACAGTCATATGCGCATATACAGTTCATTCACTATTATTTATGTTTTCCGGTCTTTTTCCAAAAAAAAAAAAAAAACAAGCCCCAATATTATATAAATTTTATAAATATTAAATAATGTATATTTTATTATAATTAGATATTTTATAATATGGAAGCTGCAGTTTATAATCCGCGAACAATCATATAACACGAAGATATATTGCTATATATCTCAATTTCAGTATACGTTTATATTCTCGAGAAATTTAACAATTTATTGTGTCACTCGCATTGGGAATTTATTCAACAGAGATGGGCAAGGCACCTTTACATACCAGTGTATACCGCTATATAATCTATACCTTAAATTTACATATAATATCTCTGAGATCGAGTAATATTTGAATCTATGAATTATATTATTTGCTAAATACATAACAGAACATTGTCCTTTTAAGTATATATGCGTAATACGTATAGATCATAGACTATTTTGTTTGTTTTAATTTTTGGTTGCCATTAGTTACACAAATACAATTTTTATTTTCTGTAACCAATTGCAACCCTATATTTATTTCTCTCTCTATATATTTATATAAAATAGATTTTCATAAGCTAAAATGAAATTCGTGTGCAAGTCATCATAATGCAATCTATAAGGGTTGACAAACAGGGACTCTCCAGTCTTCACGTCTCAAGAAATATGTGTTCGAAATTTGGTGCCGATTGGAACAACTAATGTTTTAAATTCTTTTTGGCAGGAAGTCTCATACAAATGTACATTTATTTATACATATGCTATATGTGTAGGTATAATAGGTATATAAATGTATACATAATATACATATAAAATATATAGATGTTTCTATAATACTGTTATAATTTTAATTGTATAAATATACTGGGAACGAATAAAACTATTTCGTTATTTTATTTTAAAAATCGAATGCACTATGCACATAACAATTAAGTAGTAAGGTTTGTAGCCACGTGGCCATGCGGGATATGAAGTTATTTGTTTGATCATAACGTTCATTAAAATGAACCCTCTTAACGAATGATAATTTGATCACTAATAAAATAATGAGTGTTGTGTTTCGGTTTACTATATAATATATAAGAGATATTATATTGTATGTTTGCTCGGCCGAGCATAATGCCGATATTTTGTTTGATCTCCGACGAAAATCCAAAAAATCGGTGGTCCGGTACTTTCCTGTTATCCGGCTCTACAGAGGCTGATAATCGTACGTTTTAACAATATCTATATAGTACAAAATATACGGATTTGAAGATCATCGTATGGTTTGGGTATTGATAATATATTCTATTTATCATTTATATAATATATTAAGTAAGGTTTAGTAATATTAATCATTCATGCAAATGTATATTATTAATTATTTATAATATAATATGGTATAATGTTGCAATAATACGTAAAATAACATTTTAAAATTGGTACCTAATTATTAAAACTAGGTATATTAATTAGTAATCTTGTTGATCATTTATGTTTTTACTTTATATGTTTTTTATTTTATCAATGTAACATTTTACACGTGCATTGTCATTATATCATACATTTGTAAATTGGAATATTACATTATTTCGTAAATAAAATAGAAATTATTAATAATACTCGCGATCTATTAATGTGATCACAAGATCTTCCTGCAACAAACTATACGTTATTGAAAGGAAAAACTTGATAATATTATTTATGTATGTCATGACGGCGTGTCTCATAGACAAATATTGCAGGCATAGTTATAATACACGTGCACCACGGATATTCTTCTCATCCGTCCCCGCCGGGCCTCGACGTCCTAGTTGACGTATTTTCAC
Source organism: Aphis craccivora (assembly GCA_009835225.1). NCBI lineage: Eukaryota > Metazoa > Arthropoda > Insecta > Hemiptera > Aphididae > Aphis > Aphis craccivora. Next base: position 53,455 of record VUJU01000237.1, read on the forward strand.
GTATCCGCGTGCTGTCATCAATAACAATAGATAGATTGTCGCGTACCCGCCCGTATGCATATTGCGTTATAAACTTAGTCTTTGGAACGATTCTTTGGGTTCGGTTTTACTCCATACCCATTATCACTTTTTTTTTATTTTTGAATTGCCGGGAGAACTGCCTTTGCTTCGCTTTCAAACCACTATCCTACCAATAATTTGTATTCCTTCCCTATATGTGCAGCCAGTGCCGTATTTTGGAGTTGCTTTAAACTTGTGATAACTTCACAACTAACTAAACACAAAATATACATTGTCCACATCATATGTATAACCCCGTTATCCAACAAATAAAATATGTTTTCAAAAACAGATGATTAAGAAACCTACCTGCAGTTACTAGTTAGTACCTACTTTACACATAATCATTAAGTAAAAATATTTTATTTAGTAAGAATAATTTTAATTTACACACTATGCTATTAAAAATACATGTGGTAAATAAACATTATTATTTATTTGAACATAGTCATAGTCATTAACATCTATAGACTATAAGTTATAAGCACAAAATCCAACTTTCTATTTTCCTAACTCATCTCCAGTGAAGACGTCATCTGGCATAATTTTGATATGTCGATGCCCGACGATATGCTAATAAGACCAACCCATTTAGTCCATTCTTAGAGTGTGAAATCAAATGACTAAAGTTAAGCTATTATAATTATACATTATACATAAATATACATAATAATATATACTTATATTGTTGTATAATATATATATTTAGATTATTCCATCCCTGTGTTTATTTTCTCAGAATTGACATAGTATATTTAAGTATTAACTTTTAATTATTATAATTTATACACTATTCTTATTCGACATTCATTTTCATTCGTCGTCAAAACATCTGAACGGAAGGTACTATATTATGTGGGACGCGTGTAAGTTCTGTATTACATAAACAGTGATTACCCATTTATGAAAACATGTTATATATACTCTTGAAATACAAAACAAAAATTTAAAAAAATAAATGTTAAAGATATCCATCTCTCATATCTTCTAACTACAATTTACCACTTCAGTGTGTAACGAGGTTCTAAGTGCCTGGATGGTTTACTGTACATAGATATTATATCGTAACACATTATCAATTATCATAATGGATATACTTTCGCTTGAATATATATGTACACAACAATATTAAATATATACAGTCTATTAGCTATTATAATAGGTTTTGCATCCGTTCGATTCAGTACGATGGGTATGTGTGTTATATTGGAAATCAATGACCGTATGCACTGCAATTTACCCACCTATAATAGTATACATAACATAGTACGCGCACAAGTGACACACCCACTATGTGTATATATACACGCTAATTTGATTATTGTTTTTAATTTTGATTTTGGCGACTGTATATATTAAGTACAAAAGAGGATAATAAGTAATATATAATCATAATACATGGGCACAGTACGCGGTTTTTTCATTGTGCTCGCGGTTTGTCAAAGAAAGTATGTAGGTAGGTATACGATGCATGATATAAGTATATAATAATGCATTAATACATATTATACGGTAAACGCACACTTATATATATATAGTATATACACTGGTCGGGTTTGGCTCTATTATTTTAACGACACAACACACATATGTATTGATACAGGGTATTATTTTATAAACTGATAGTCGACTGATGATCTAATTATAGCTTACTATAGTAACATATAGAATACGTTTTATTCTTATCAATTAAAAAAAAAACTTTTTGGATATTATATACGATTAAAATCATAAAAGAACAATGTATACTTATAAAAAAAAAAATCAAGTAATAATATATTAATAAAATCAAAATTCATTACCTTTGCAAACATAGTTAATTACGTTTGTCTGCCATTTTTGTTGTACCCTGTGTACTGCGCCTGCAGATAATCAATGTAATGTAAAGTTGCCGGAAACGTTTATGCAGAACCGTCGAACGATGTGCTGTAACAATCGTATGATCCACCAAATGCACGCAACGTGTGTCGAGGATCGAAATATCGAAAATTGTAAAAGGCTCATCGGTGGCAGCGGCCGACGACCAATTATACGTGTGGCACCGTTAACGATTTATTTCCAAATGCTAAAATCGCACATAAATAATATTATAAATGTATACATTGTATGAATAATGCATATTGCATATACTAATATTGGTGATTTTTTACGTAGACCGATGTAAGAATTAAAGTTTTTACTCGTTTAGATCATAAGAGAGAGTTGCCAACTGTTTAGATATAACAGCAACGTTTCGCACAATTAATGTTCCCGCCTTTTTTATGTTTTAAAATGATTGTATTTTTATTTTTGTTTATTACTACATTTATAATATTTATATGCAGTAATTAATGCGCATTAAACGTAATATATAGATAAATGATAATGCATAATAATGATTTATACACATCCATTGCTTTGAAACAATATTAAGCTTTAGTGATTATCATTGATATTCATTGTATAATTTCACATTAATTGTGCAGTAAAATAGTTAATATTTTTTATTTTACAATGTTTTCTTGATAGACCAAAAATAAGGTTTTATTATTCGTATGAATAATAGCCTACGTAGGTACATAAACATTTTTTTAAATTTATACAAGACACTAGTAATGCAAAAGCTTAGATTAAGAACCACTGATTTAGGCGATAATCATCAACATCCGTGAATTAGTGATAACGGTTGCCAAATAATATAAAACCTTCATCAGCATCTGACGATAGCACTTGACTACATTCCTATAAAGATTCTAGGATTTCTAGATGAGGGGGCTTAGGAATTATACGAAACTGCAACAAGTATACCAACTATTTGCTTAATATTTTATATAATTATATTGTATGTTCACGTGAATCAATTGTATTATATAAGCAACTATGCTAATTTCTGCGAACGACGGTTTTTTTGACAGTTGTACAAAATGAAAAATAATATGTTTTTAACAAAGTAATACATATGCGATAATTAATTATGTACTAACAACTCGGAAGTCACCAATACACTTTGCCACTGCAGCAAGGACGTTATATTATAGTATATAATAATTATTATACTATTATATCTTTTATTAACAATGCTAAATTTAATCGATTATACAGATTTAAAAAAAACCTCATGAGCATGTAATATATAGTTACAACATAGTATATTGTATTTGTTCGTGACCACATTAATTATTTTCAGTTCAAAGAATATACTACACGATAATAACATAATATGGTTTATCGTATCTTTGTATACGCGAACAGTAGAAATATTGGATCCTACAATTTTAATTTTAAGTTTTTATATTGTGTTTAAATTATTACACAATAACGATATTGATTGATATCACACTTATATATCATGCGATTTAATTATTTGATGTTCTAAAAGAAAAAAAATGTATTGTTCATACACTGTTCTGTACTTACTCTATTGTTATTTAACTGCTTACAAATAGGAAAAAAAATGAACGTATTATTTGTTTTTAATTAAAAACAACGTTCATTATTCATTTTTTTTTTTAAATTATGTGATTTTGCGGAGAGTTATTATACACACCTGGGCCAGCGGTATAGCTATGTATATATTTTATACGAACATGCTGTGGCAGTTGTTTTCCTGTTGGTAAAATATACGTGTGGCGGTTTTAACGGCTTGTGTTTTTGCAAAAACGTATATCTTAATAACTCCATATCAGCAGCTGTATCATTATTTTTTTTTATTTATTTTTTTTTAATAACGTTTTATTAGTGAATAATATTTACAACTTGTTTATAATCTATTATACAATAAAAATAAAATATATAGGTATTAAAAGAACAATGACATCGCTATAATTTTATAAAATAAATATTCCAGGGGGGAATTTTATATTTGAGATGAAATTAGTCTTATTTAAATTTTAAGTTAATTCAATTTGCAAATTTAAATAAACCATTGAGCTTTATTCTGACAGCATGGCAGCATATTGACTGAAAGCTTGTATCACTCATTTTTATTAGAGAGTTTAGTAGTGCGTTTAAAATCGTTTTAAAGAAAACCCATAACGAATATTACAACACTGCATACATACAACATCGCCGTTAAAAATGTAATTTCCAATGAGCTTCTATACACAAATTATTACAAATAGTTATTACTTAGGTCATTTTCGAAAGCAGAAGCGTGTGTATATTAAAATATAATATCGACCAGTAAGCACATTATAGTACTATAATGATGATAGACACATAAATCGTTTTTCGAAAACTCAGTAATTTCTAATGGAAAAAACGCATTTTAATCTCAATGTGGAGTACTCTATATATCTATATATAATATGTATAGTGCGTATAATAATGTAATAAAATTGGTATTTTGGGAAGGACACGCTCGTTATAAGACAAAAACGTGAGAAACCGTCCGAGCACGATTCGATCGGAAACGACAATAATTATTGTCATTATTCTTACAGTATTTTCTACATATTATACTCGTATATATATATACAAGTCATGTTGTTTAAGGTTGACATTTCTAAAACTCGTTTAACCTCGCCAAACTGTGACGTCCGATCGGTCCGATTTCGAACGCAATAACATACGTACTACTTCGTGTGTGTGCATTATACATCAATCGCAACAATAACGCTGCAGTGTCCAGGTCCATCGCGGTTGCAATACTGACAGTGTCCACTCGATGGATCCCGAGTTAAAAGCACGTACTCGTGTGTGTATATTATAATATGTGTTCGACTTGCGTGCGTGCGTTTATAATTTGTAGTTTATTCGTATTTTTCGTAGTTTTGTTTGGTTATTTTTTTTTCACCCGTCAGCAGCCGCCGGGAGTTGTACAATTAGACGTTTAGCGAGCGGGGAACGGATCGTGACCGGCGACCGTGGTCGAGGTATTAACGAGGAGCTGTTCTAATACGGTCGACGCGTTCTCGGTCACGAAAAAGACCTGCGAAGAAGATGAACAACAACGACGACGACGAAAAAAAATACCCAAATAAGAACCCCGCGAGGCCCGCCGTACAAAAGATATCACCGTACCGGCACAATACAACACGCACTGCAGTGTAATAATAATAATAATAATAATATGTATATTGGTGCCATATAATAATAATATGCGCGCACACAGAAACCCATTTTTCGTGTATGGGTTCTTTCTCCATATTCTTTTTCGGGTTCACGCGCGCGTGTGTGTGTGTGTTATACTGCTGTATTATACGCGCGGGATGATGACCGGGCACGTATTTACCGAGCAGGGTCGTTTTATATTATACCTACTACCATCGTCGTCGCCGGTCGGTCTCGGCCCGGGACCTTTGTGGATGCGACACATGTGTATAAGCGTACGAAAACTGCGAGTAAAACGATCGGACCGGTTCTTATTGAACGCGTCACGTCCGCGCGCACAAAAGTCGACCCCAGAGGATGGAATGTCATCATTATATATTATTATATTGTAACTATCCCATATTATGCACATTTATGTATTATTGTGTTACAAACGACAGCGATAATGATAATCTATTACACGCTCACAGTTTCCACCGACTTCATCGATTGACCTAACGGAGGTTTTTTTTTATATTTTTACATAATAAATTATTCACTATAATACGACGTATGTACACGTATATACGACGCGACAAAGGCGACGTTTTATATCTTTGTACACTCGCGTTAAATCTTTTCGGAACCGTTCGTGTAAGAACACTGTATTTTACATATACTATATAATAATATATTATATGGTATTGTCGTAAATCTCGGGATGCCGTGAGGTTATTCTCTCAAAAATCGCGGTGTACGTCGAAATGTGATATAATAATATTATATGTTCATATTATGTTAAACTCGGCTTTAATCCAAGTACGATTTGAATAAAAATTTAATGTGCATTACTAAAACTGCATAATATACCGTTTGCCATTTGATTGTACGCAATATAATACAGTGCACACATAGACATATAGTTTATAAATCGTATATTAATAATATATGTAATAATAAAATGTTCCCACGCAGTGCGCATTAAGCCGTTTAACACGGATCGTTAAATAATTGGACCGAGCTTATCGTGATATGTATTAATAAAAGGAATAGGTGCCTCACGAACTAGAAATTCGCGAAAATCGAATACATGCGCGCACTGTCGTGCGTACGCCATCTTCAATGGTATACATAAATATATACGCACTATAATCTCATAGTAAAATATATATTATACGCCGAGCCATACCTTCTATTCAAGTTGATTATGATTTGACCGTATCTCATTTTGGTCGTCTATAGTCCTATTTGATAAACGCTCTTATCAGCGCCCAAATACACATTTATTAAACTTTCCTGCAGTGTACAGTCATATTATATAAACTCTACAACAATTTTTTTCTTACGACACTACAAATACATGTATTTTATTAATATATTGTCATTATTACTCAGGGCTGTAATGAGAATGGGTGTAAGAGTTATCGCCTTATCCAAGTACACAGTGTTTATCGCATACCGTCTATATATACGCTTCCGTCCACAGTAAAATAAATTACAATACCATATGTAAGAGACGACAAGAGAGAAGTGGTGACAGAAATTAAAAAGAATATAGGTAATCTCCAATTATGAACGATATCACATTTTAAGATATAATATCATAAAGTGATATCTAAAATATATTTGGATTACAGTGACTCGTGATTTAGTTTAAAAAAAGATTTCTAGATATTTTGAGAACTTCATAAACTATGTTTTAAACAATTATTATTACTATTGATAAAAAAAATATTTTATTTGTTGTAAATATCCTGTGGTGGTTTGAGCCCTCTTTGTCTTGAAACAAATAATCCTTATGTTGTATAAGTTATGAAATGCATTTTTTAAATTTTTTTTTACATTGATTTCCTCTCATTTTATACATTTTATATGTAATAATTATATCAATAACATTATTGTCGGGTTGCAACTATAATATGTTGTTCAATATATATTAAATATTAATATATAGGTTTAAACACGATACAACCCTCTCGTGCAGCGATTATTCAGTTTCGAGGATAACTCAGTAAATGAATAAATGATATATATTTGATATATACATTTCACTATACCGAAACCGCGTGCACAAAAAATATTAAATATTATTTCACGAAGTCAAAATATAACGTCCCTCTTCAAACACGCGCTGTATAGATGAGGGATTACAGGGCTCGTGTGCGCACATCGTATATTGGTATATTACATATACCTAAACACAGAGCGATGATGAATATAGATAAAGTTTCAAGTCAAACCGAATCAAGGCCGGGGAAGTGTTTCCCGTCTGTACCCGAATATTAAATTATTTTCCATGTATTGCATGTTTAACCTAGTAAAAATCACACAAACGCGTACACATTTTGAAATCGTATCATGCGCACACGCATGTGTACCTACCTATACAGTATACATGTATGTATTGTATATTATATACTGCAAACGGTATATACACTATACACGCAACATACCTATATAATGTACACTTATCTATATACGCCTACACGAAGAGTTTATATGCATTATTTTATCAAGTCCTCGCGAACAGTATATATATATATATTGTCTTGGAGAAGAGCCGTTTGGCGGCAACGACGATGACGGAGATCGTATAATAACAATTGCAGTTTATTATAATATTATTATACTATTGTACGAATATTATATATTATTAATATCTAGGTATAATACATGCGGCGTATGCGGTCGTCCTCCGCGATGAATATAATATTCATACTGCTGATAACTATCTGTCGGCACGGTTGCCCAATATATATAATACACGTACACCGCGCAATACGCCTATATATAGGACATAGGTATACCTAGGCTATATCATATTATGTGAGTATAATGCATACGACCGATTCGTCCTCGTCGTAATCGTAAGTAGGGCTTCTCATCGCATTTGCATAAATCCGTATCGAGCGTCATACTCATATCATGACCCGCGGTGGCGTCATGATATTCGTATGCACACATCGCATTATACTACTGTAGTAAATAGTATACGAGTATTAAACTATAATATAAATTATATATATATATATAATATATATCATATCATTTTAATATAATACTCGAACAACTGTCTGTCAGTCAATCTGCAAACTGTGTAATGTGGTCGTGTGTGTGTTTACTTACGTTTTGTTCACGAGTCCTCCTCTTGTAGTAAATAACGTCTCCATCATACCTACTTACTGAACATACCTAATATTACTAACCTATTTTAGGCTTGCTATATTGCGTATGCGATCAACTTATTGTGGGGCTGAGTAGAATAGTTCAAGATAGAACACTGAACAAGCTCGCATGAGAAAGTGCTACGTAAAAATAAGTATGTTATTATTATTATATTAAGACCCCGTCACACCAACATTTATTTTCTCTGTCTATCTCCTACATAACATAGGAACATCTCTGGTCATTTGCACAGGAAATATTCTCCTTTATAAAGTATATAAAACCTAGGCGAGGTAATAATCCAAAGGTCAGATTTGTATACATTTAAAGCTCTGAAGAGTAAACTAAAGCCATTATAATAGGCATCATATATTATACACCGCATAGTAGCGCAGTATTTCAGTCGTGTGACGTTTGGAGTGGAAAGAATTCAGATGCACATGTAGAGATCTACACATCCCTGTTATTTCATAAGATTTTTAATGATAAACGTTCGATTTTATCTCGTTTCAAATATAACGTTTTTGTCAGACAATCGATATCCAAACACTATAACACGCTACATACCGCGTCAGTTAAGATGAGGACACACACATACTGCGCGCATTGCGCACACACAACAAACGTCCCTTATATTCGTTTTTCGTTATGTATATACGCGCACTCCGTGGGGTGGCTGGCGCGCGTGTGTGGGAATACGCGCCCACCCACCCGCGGTTTCCGCGGAATGTTTTTTCCCTGCAGAATAAACCACCGCCGCACACGTTCGAGAAAACCATCGTTTTTCGAGAAAAAAATACCGACAAATAATGATAGATGATGTCATGATCTCGCACACGAACGCATATTATTAAATATTATTTTCGACGGTACATATCATCATCTGATCTTCGTCATCATCATCATCGCCGTTATCGTGGTCGTCGATCAGACGCATTCTGCGTGCGATATTTTATAGGCATGTTATTATTATTATAACTTACTGTTTCCGTCGATAATTATTTCGCTATATATTTTCTATTGCGCAGAGATCGCATATTGTTTCGTCATAAGTGTATTATAAATTCCCGAGCAGTGTTATTAAATTATTATTATAAATTATAATATACCTCCTATTGGTTCGCACGATTTTGGATTCGCCAAGGACGCGCGCTGCATTTTTCCCTACTAACTCACTTTTGCGTACACTACATCCACTCACACAAACACACTGCAAGCTGTAATAAAATACATCGCGTTAACGTTTTTAGTATCAATGAAGTGAACACGAATAAAAACATTGTGTATGACGTATATTGAAATAAAATAGCCGAGAAATTATATTATATCGTTAGGATGTGAACAAATTGAATACGCCCGTCTCACACTCGTTATTGTTGAACATAGGTGTTCGGTTTGGTTCGTAAATTTAAAATGACAACCCAACAATTCGAATATTCTTTTAATCGCATTATCAAAGTACTAAAATATAATATACAGCGTGCAAAAATTAACATGTCTCCCTCCCCACGACCCGGTCGAATTAAAATGCAGTAATTTTTCAATCGGGCGACAAGGAGACTGTATTATGGTTTTTATTTTTTACCACCAACGCCGTCGCATATGCTATTATATTATTATGGCCCGCTCGTAGTTTATTTCTAATAAAAATGTCATTCGTATTAAGAACCATTGGTGTTTCTCCAAAGTGTTTTAAGAGTAGTAATAATACTAATGTATTTCGGTCGCATTAAAAAAATATTTTTATGGACATTAATAATAAAAAAAAAAAACCTGTTTTCGGACCTGCCGAGTAATAATAATATCGGTACAGAAAAGCGATTGTGCGGCGGTCGTCGGGCACGTTTTTTATCCACTATTATTCAATAATAATAATATTACACGGAGGACTTAAAATTAAAAACGTTTTTAAATTGTTTTCCGAATATCATTATGCAATTTATTATACGTAGCGCTGGTGAAAAACGTTCGTACCTATTCATCTATATGTTTTATACAAACGTATAGGAGTGTATATATAATTATTATAGTTAATTAATTTTATTTGATCAAACAATTTTGCTACGCCTGTACAGTGTACACACACACACACACACACTCACATACAACAAACCGGGTAAATAATAAATATGTTATTAAAACAGCAACATACGACGTAAAATGATTACAGTAAATTTGCGGCTTCGGGAGTCTCTATATAGATGTCTATAGGTTAGGTTTGTAGGTAATATTATGCGGCCGAGGAAGATCAAACCTGATCAATATTTATTTACTAGGTATACATTTTAATACGTGCTAGTCATATACGCGCGCTTAGTTGGTTTTTTCCATTATCACTGCACATGATTTAAAAAATAATAATAAGAAATTCATATTATGCTAGTTACGTGTAACCATAATATTATATAAATTGTTTCATAAGTACCTATATAGTTATCATATAGGTATGTTACCTATACGTAATATTGCCATATTGATCGTTGAAATAAATGCGATAAACCGAATAAACTCGATTTTGTTTAGACTTTATATCAACCGAATGTAATGCAACTGTGGAGAATGGCGTGTTATTTAAAGCACATTTGTAGTAGTCACAAAAACTCACGTACTTTACTTCTTGTTGATATTTTTTATATTTATTAAAGAAATTGAGCAAAATACATAAAATAGGTCTGGAAATTAGAAATTAAAAATAAATATAACAAAAATTATGTGTAATGTGAATTCATTAGATGGAACCAAAGAGAATAAAGCTACGACATGCGTATTTATATATTAATTAATCCCTATAGTTAATGTGTAATTGATTATAAATTAATATTAGTTAATGTGAGTATAATATGTAAAATACAATTAAAATAGTTCATTTTATTCAACATATTTGAATAATTTGTATTATCTATTTTTATATTGTTGTAATTATATTTCTATTAGTGTGTTTCATCTAATTACTAGATTATAGTATATTAATATTATTTAAAACACCGTATACTGTTCAGTGTTGATAATACCTATAATAGTATAGAAAATCATTCAAGCAATTCATAACATTTTTGAAATTTTTCAACAGTTTTATTAGTATTAACTTAAGTAAAAATTTTTAAATAATTACAAATAACATGAATCCTATATTCCTTTTATTTTATCTACAGACTTATATATTTAAGCTAAGCATAGGTTAACAACCCTTGTAGTCGAAGACTTAACGGCTAATAAAAATAAAATAAAAAATAACATATAAAACAGTGAAAACTATCACAGTTTCTACTGAACTTGTCCTTTTGGTTTGATTTTATAAAGTTTGTTTTTTTCTAATACGTGAATTGTTATTATTTCACAATTCACGGGTTTTTATCGATATACACCGACGTCCGACAACAGAGGTCGAACATGATGATGACGATTAAGAGCTGACACACACAACAATATTATTATTATACTTAGAGCACTCAGCACAGTTGTAAAGATCGACCTCGGCATTGTTCATGACGCGATGTGTGCTACGCGACATTTTGCCGTTCGCGTTTAATCTCAGGTTTTGTTAACTACCACGTTTTCGTGCTCTAATTTTGCACCGAGACTGTCCTCCAAGACGCGACCACGATAATCAAACAACAATAATAATAATAACAACAATAATGATGATAATTATTATACTGTAAGACGTGTATACGCGCGCAACAACAAGTAGCAATATAACATAATTTAATAACGACAGTAATCCGACAAAGACATATAGCAGTTAATATCATTGCTTGGTACCCTCCGTACGAAAAATGTATTTAATATTTCGGACCGTACTCGCGGCGAAACGTCAATCCAAACGGCGGCCTATTAATGACATTGCCGCCGCACGTTGTTGCGCCGAACTGGGCCAATCGGTCGTTATAAGCGATATTATACCTTTCTACGCACATGTACACACGCGTATGTACGTATAAATATTATATCATATATTATACATTACGAACGCGTCGGGACACGGTGGCGTGCGTATTACCGTCGGAGCCGTTTTCGCGTGGAATCGGAACAAAGTCGTGACGATCCTTGAAAAATTAAAAAATAAAAGAAGGCTCTTCTCCTCGTATTGTACGTATGTACACGTTATTTGTGTACGTGCACCCATAATATCATCGTCATCATCGTTGAATATCATCTCTCGCCAAGTGCTGCAGCAATATAATACTGCATGCGCGTATTGGGTATATATTATAATTTATAATATTATAATGTGTTATATACGTACGCATGGTGCAGGGTATAGGTATATACCGTATAGTGTATATATACATACATACACTGATAATATAATATACCATACTCACCTGTTGCAGTGGACGACCATAACATACCTACAAGTAAATTGCTGTATTATAAAATTTTCGCGTTGCGCAACTCGTATCAGGAGGAGCACGTTGAAGTCTCTTCTCTCGCCGTCACCGCCCGCGCCTTCGTATATATTTTATCACGGACGTGTTATAGCCACGATCATATCATATATACGTATATAGGTAGAATTGCAGTCGTCGTCGTAGGTTTATAACACAAAATGTGTATGCTTTTTACTTCATTATTATCGTTTTAAGGTCATCGTCGTCGGTATTAGCTATACCGTAGTCCGATATATTATATTATTATAATCACAGCGCGAACGGAATATCGATTGTGCAATGTGCTCTCACACGCGCGCAATACTATTTTTTAAATAATATGCGATATTACTTTATTATGTGTGTGTATACTGTGTGTATATATATACATATAAAATCACACCCACGCGCGGTGTTGCGTATATTATACACCAATAACGTTTATTTGACCTCAACAGTCCCTCCGGCGGTATATGCGCTGCCGGGTCGACGTCGGATACGTGCAGAAACAAGTGAAAACGTGGTCATGAGACTATCTATTAACCAAATTCAATTTACGAATTATAATCAGATATACGGTGTTCGATCGGCGTGTTCGCGTGTCATAATTGCCTGCTCGGATAACCCAATAGCGTTATACATCATCTCTCGTCGAACGATATCGATCCAAAAACCGAAGTAGATCTCCATCCAAGTCCGGAGATTATTGTTGTTACATGGTAGGTGTATATAATATTATGATACGATAAAAAAACAACTCAATCGAGTGATTTTTCGCTCGACGATAGAAGTGCTGCTCTGTGGACCGACCGAAACGATCGGTGACTCTTATCCCGCTGGGTCGAGTTACTGTTACAATTGAATTTTAAGCAGTTCAGTGCGACGACAATAATTATGACTGGCATTGATAGCAGCTAGATCGTACAATACGACAGTAGTTCCGATATGCTACTATTGTATTGTGAACGGAAAGGTTTTTTTCTGAAATCATATACATTTCGACCGGTTTGTACGAACGACAAAACTAGTCGAATGATACAAACATTTTTGTGTGTAGGAGTTGAATTATACGTAATATATATTATACTCATTAACCCCGTGATACAGAAACTTGCGTGCGAGCAAGGACAGCACTTCGGGCACGTGTTAAAATAATTTATACATATATAAATAGACAATAGTATATTACTGCAATACCTTAAATACCTATACATATAATTGCGTGGTGGACCTATAACGAACTAACGTTATACGAATAATGTAATATATTCTAAAAAAACCATATTATTCGTGTCCGAATATTTATTATGTTTAATTTGACTGTTTGACATATGCTATAAAATTCTTTATAGTTAATATATAAATATAATAAATAAGTAATATATAGATATAACTATTTATATTTTTACAAGTATTCGAACCGATCGTCGTTCCGTGTACCTATACAATATCGCGTTGTATATAAATTATACGGCTATGGACGCTTAGAAATTACCAAATTCAAAATCCTATTCGTCGCGATTAGCGTCGTCTTAAATGTTGTCCGAGACGTGTTTTTTTAATCGTTTTTCCGGTCGGTTGGATATGTCCGCGGTCTCTTCGCGTCAGCCGGACATCACGAGAAGTTAAACAAAAAACCACACAGGTCGGTGCTCCGGGTCGAATAAAGATGGTAAGGGGGGATCCATAGTCCCGGAGACCCAACTGCAATCACTTATGTATTCACTTATATCTTACATAATATATATATATATATATATATATATATATCGATAATAATGATGTACGCACATACCTACCTACCATCATGGATAGGTCGGTATACTATAATTGTGACGGACCACGTCCCATTCGTCATCATCGAGACCGATGACTACATAGTACGTGCACCATATATATATAACAGACTTATAGACCCGTTACGGTCGTTCACGCACGTATACGCCTTACAGTGAAAAACGCTTTCCTCACACACTTACATTAGACGACGAGGGTGTCGGACGTTTATCGATACCGATGTTGTACTTAAAGTAAGAGGAGCACTCGCATCACTCTATATCTTTCTCTCTCACTCACTCTCTCTGTTTCTCTCGATATACATATACGTTGGGGATAACTCGCAGCTACCATATAATATATATTACATATTATTATTATATATTATAACCTCGGAACGTGACTACCGGGTCCGTCTCGGAGTCCGATTCGGACGTGACTACCCGCTTCCCAGTGCCCGAACATTTATACTTACATTATTTATATATTATATAAATGCTGTAATCCTGTTGTAGCTGCAGGTGCATCGGTCATTGCGAGCATATATATTCCATGTATTCGAAAATACAGCGAGTTCTACAACAGTTATGGTTGTATGGATTATATTATTATTTACATGGTAATAGAAGTATATAACGCATGAACAGTGAATAAACTGTACGTAGACGTGCACACATAACACTAGGACTAGGTACTCAAAATTTCAATTATTTATTAAATGTAGTTACAGATTTCGCAAATGGTGTTAGACTTCATCTCAAACACCGTTGTTTCACGAATGAGTATGAGTCATAATATAACGCCTATTACAGAAAACAAAAATAATAAAAATAATAAATTAGATTCTGTGTACTCTTTTAGTAATACGATTACCTATATTTCATTGATATATATACCTTATATAAAATATACTGATACCTTTATATTGCGACAGAAACAATAAAATAATATGGTATACGTCATGTTTATAATATTTGATAATACATTTGATTACCTATCAATATTACAGCAACTCGTATAAACTAAGCTTGTGCTAGGGAAGCGATTTTTATCGACTCAATGTCGATAGTAGAAGATATATACTATAATATTAATTACAATTAATTAATGAAATTATATTGCAATTAAAATAACATAAATGTAAGTATAAAATTTACATTAACATAAAACATCAAATAACAAACATAAATGTGTAATAATTACCAATGTATTATTTAGGTATCTAAATATTTAAAGTCTGAAATAAACTTAGACCTTTATATAAAACAATTTATTTGCTATAAATGCTTAATTATTATTTGGTAAACGTTAAAACGAATATTCACATTTTGTTTGTATCTCGTTCTCGTATCGTATATTAATGGTCTGATGTATTTTAACCTTGCAATTTTAAATCTACGATGACGATAACACAAGAAGTGTCTAGAACATAATATAACATTTTGCATTGTAAACACGTTATTATTTATTTATTTTTTGAAAATCGTACACGGCACTGTGGCGTCAACTATCGTGCTTATATATATATATATACAATACCGGCATTACATCATTCGCACGATATTCTACCCATACCCATAATACCTGTGGTGTATTTGGGGCGCGGGCGTCGAATTTGCCGGGGACGCGACGGCGACGCGTCGCATTATACGAAAATACCGTATTGGCGCTTATGGCTGACGCGTCGTTCCGGTGGCGACGTCGACTAACCGGCACAAGTCGCGCCGTCCGACGTATTGTGCGTCGTGGCGACAAGGGTGTGCGACTGCCGCCTACAACAGCTCCCTTTTCATCCATCGCGTCGTCGTTTTACTCACACACGCACACACACGTTATATATATTGTTATGTCGTCCGAAATGCCGACGCCTTGTCACCTATATATTTAAAAAATATATTAATATTATATGTTATACTATTACGAAGTAATGTGTACGACCCGTTGTCCATTCGAGTCGAAACTTTACACGTTAAACGCATTATTCGATATTATATGATTTTATTGTGAGCGTCACCCGCGGTTTCGAGATAAAACGAAACAAATAAATAAATACGACAATCGATCGTGTATTTATACGTTATAAAATACAGTCGTGTGATGCCCCAAGCTGATCGTTTACCGTAGATTAGATACGTTTCAATAAAATCCTAAATAATATGATGTAGATTTTCGAGGGTCGACTAAAAAATTCCATTAAAAAACGACGTCTTGCTATAATCGCAAAAATGTAACAACAACAACAGTTTTGATCAACCGATAAGTGCAAAATAATGATATAATATAGTGTTTCAAATTGTCTAAATATGTATAATAAGATCGCCTATGCGAACTATATAGCTTCCTGCTTATACCTTTATAGGTATATCCATTTTTTTATTACGTTCATTTGTATGTAACTATACTTAAATGTTTTTTTAATATTTTCATATATTTGGATCTTTAATGTCATTTGAAGATTATTCGATATGTGTACAACCCTTTTTATTAATTCAAACGATTTTAATTTTTTTAAATTATTGATAAATTATAAATTGTTATCAATCTGGTTATTTTGTAATAAAATTATGGTTCTCGTTTTAGTCAAAGAAACTACTTTCAGGCAAAACGAAGAAGACGTATGGCTTAACGTAGGTATAGCTGTAAGTATGTAAGATACTGCTTATATATTAGCATTATTTATTACTTACTACTTACAATAATTATTAAAAATAATTCATTTAATTTCGAAATGTTGCATCGTACCATACTCGTATTTAAAATTTTTGGAAACGATACTTTAATAATTTATAAGTTAAGATATTTATTATCATGGCGCTCGCCGATATAGTATGTACACAGTAATTGTATAGTGAAAATCTTATATCATTTTACGGTAATATATGTTTCGAAAAGTTGCCGATTTTCACTCGCGAATATATTAATATACAATTTACGTTTATATTATACTTTACAATATTATTATAGCGCTGATTTATTGCTGCGAGGTATATATAATATATATATATAGGTCATAGATGCTACGTAAGACTTATATAAACCACGATGTGTATACGCATGATTATTTGTATTATTATCAAAACGGAATAGTAGACCGAACAATTACGCGTCTATTCGACCGTTGTGCATATGGCTATTGTGCGCGCGCTAGACTTTCAGTAAACCGGGACCGAAAAATGTGCTGATGGTACGTGTACACGGCATTGTTGCGAAATACGCGAAAGCATCCGCTCAACGGCAAGTCGTCCGTCAGATGTATTATAACACAGCATAAGGATATAATGAAATACATCGACATTATTGTATTATGCTACTTGTTTCATGGCGGTTCAGCCGTGCGGAGACAAAAATAACATTTTTCCGGACGTCGCAACGATTATTGTTAGCCGACGGTTAAGTGTTTTTTATTTTATTTTTAATCTATCAAATATCGTGATTTTTTACGGTTATCTCAATGATGAGGTCGATATAAGTGCATATCTATATAAAGATAACAAAATACAGGGAGGTCCATCAAAAATGATCATCCTAATGCTTTCTATCATAGTACATTTATTTTATTCAAATTATTCTGATATTTTAAATTTTCCAGATGGTATATTATACTTACCTTAAGTTATTCAAATACTTTATTTTTTTATCTATATCAAATGGTTTAAAAATCTAAGTGTTTTAATACATTGTCCTTACTTAAAATTTCCAAATATTTAGTTATAGAATTAAGGTAAAGAAAAAAAGGTAATAATAAATCAGAATAATATTTTAATAACCATATATATTAGTTAATCTAAATAGTATGACGTATGAGTCTAATTTTATTTTTAAATTAGTGGGATGGTAAAATAGGATGACAATTATATCTAAGATCTATTTTCAGTTGTATAAAAATTATTTTGACATATTTTATTTCTCTTTTATAATATGCTCATTTATATATTATATGGATATCAATGGCCTATAATCATAGTTAATAAATATTCTAGTCTTAATTTACTGTGTTTGTTAATTATACGAGTAAATAGCAAACATATGCTACTATAGATTCAAACTATCTCCTCTAATGATAACGAGGCAAGATAATCGAGTGATCCAATTAAAGCGGTAGTCCAAATTACTAATTACCCACCCAACTCTCCCTTGTGTACATGATTTGAACTCGTATCGTTGAGATTTCACTATCTATACAATACGAATATAATATTATTATATTACATGATATCGTATGCGTATCATAATATACGTATTACAGATAATACACTGTGCGGCTAGTCAATAGATGTGTACGCATTACGCGCATTATGCACACGTTATGTATACCTACTATACTATATTACTATAGGTATCTACTACATATTATAAATATATATATATATATATATACACGATATGCTACGCGTGGCTTTTCTTATTGTTTCTCGCTGTAAATAACATTACGTACATTACATATCACAATATGATAGAAAACGATCTATTCGATGGTGTGCAATTCAATATAATATAATACATGCGCGATGTATAGGTTCCTCTATGTTTAAATGTAATATAATATGAGCGCCCGCGTAACGCATATAATACAATAAAATTAGGTATATCGCATGTATAATTTCACAATAGACGATAATCTGCAGAACACTTGGACGACTGTAACGTACAATATACACAATAATATTATATTATATTTATATAAAGTACCAGCTATTACCTACGATTTATAATAATAATATGCTCGTTGTATGTGGTGTACAAATGTACAATGAATTATATTATTGTTTTGTGTTTTGATGATTTTGCCACGCACATAAACTAGATAACCCGTGTTAATAATTATAACGTTACAATAATAAGCTTGTAGAATTTGTTTTATTTTATATTTTCTCTCTCCTTTGTCTACCGACACGAGTTAATTTTGTGGCTATAATGAAGGAATAATAACGGTCATCTCTACTCTACATTTGTACTACGTACCTATATAAACATACATTTTTGAAAGCCAGCTTTGTGTGACTTATTCTAAATAAAACATCGATAACGCAGTGCATTGTAATTTATTACACGTATAGGTTACCTAACACTTAACAGTCCTAAAATTGATTTGTATAATTTACAAAGTATCTATTATAATATGTTGCTACTTATACGGGATGTGTGTATTGTATATATTAGTTGGATGAAATAGGTACCATATAATGAGTATTCATTTATCTCTATTAATTTCATTAGCATTTGCAAAGTATTTAACCATAGATCATATTCTAGTGCGAATTATAGCAAACCGCTACATTTCAACCCCTTAAAGTCTCTGATCCACCAAAGTTTGTAAAAAGTGACATATACATGTTGGTTTTAGTATTTTACATTCCCGAAGTCATTATCATATTCTAGGAAAGATCATCATCGCCATTGATTATTGCTGATGTCCGTGTTTCGACTAAGTGCATTATAGTAAATATCTAATGAGATTCACGATGCTCCTGATAACCTAACTTTAATACAAAAAATAGCCGAGTACCAATTGACTTTTGGTGGAAATATCCGGGAAGATTTATGTCGTCAAAGACACACACAGTGTGCTTATTAATTGAAAAGTGAAAATTCAGTGATGACCCAAATTTAGGATGTAGTGGAAGTAATTGAGTGGTGTTTTATAGTTTTTCTGATGTTATGTTACCTACTTATAAATGACTAATACATATAGTACTGATCCACTGTATCGCACATTAAATTTCAATACTTTTAACTATATCTACTTATTACCTATCTATATATTTAACTATTTATTCTATTTTATACATCGAAGTAGTTGAAAAATATTAAATTATATATGAAATTAAAAATGTATTATATCGTATAGTAAATAAATATATATATATATATATATTAAAATATCAGTGTTGTAGTGAGTAATGACTTTAAATTATGAAAAAAACTAAAATATCTTCAAAAACTTTATATGGTTTTGAAATAATGATTATTCTTCGATAAAATAATCACTCTGTGCTTACATATATATTATTTATGCGTATGCTCATCATCGCCTAATAGAATGAAGATATAATATCATATAGCCGTCGCAGAAAGTGAAACTATGTATAGATACGAGTGTATATAATGTTATGTGGTAGGTGTAACGGGTCACGGGGTCTCATCGATATAACAATAATTTATTATTGTTATTTTTTTTTTTGTTTTACTGGTAATTTCTCTTAACAAAATATACCCACGCCTCGTTCGTTTACCGCGCGCAATAATGCAATAATAGATACTCGTGCGATATGTTATTATTTGATTTTCTTGCGATTTTGGATCTCGCGGGATGCTCATATTGAATTATGATATAATGTTACACACTGACGTTGAGCTATAGCTAATTATTCGATCCTATCGTGCATAATATATTATAATAATAGACAATAGTGTATGTGTATTACGCAAATATGTAGGTATTTTGCAAAAACTTTAAATTTTCAACATTGTTGTTTGAATGTGAAACCGAGTATACTGTATACATAATATTTGATATTATTGTTTAAACGTTAGCTGTTGTCGAAAAACGACGTTTCGGGAACGTGCGTCGATACGCGTGATGGTTTTCTTTTCCAGCGTTTATTGTTAATAATACTAACTTATATATACATTATACATATTATTATCATAAGTGTCAGACGACTCGTGTAAATCTGCAATATAAAACAATATTCCTCGTCGTATTTAATGTAAATAATAAGCGATGTTTAACAAACAAACGCCGAAAAACAATAATAAAGTTCATCAGTGGAAAAAGTCACGCGCATTTCGCGGTATGAATAAAATTCCATACCGAATCAACAAACACTAAAATAATATTATTATAAACTAGAAAAAAAAACACGAAAAGCAACGATAGAATAATAGGAAGTATATAATATGCAGTACACGCTTTACTGGACAATTTCGTGGGAATCGCGAATTTGACGGATTTCGTAAATGCTCACAAGTGTATTATATTATTATAATACCGTCTCAACACGGATAAATATATGATGAATTCGCGACGTCGTTTTGTAAAGGTACCACAAGACATGTACATATAGTGTTATATTATATTACGTACACAAATAACGATAATACGTTTACGGATTTACCTTGCAGTTACATTATTGCAGTTCCTATATAATATTATATAACATTATGCATTTCGTATACCTACAATCGAAACCGAAGTAATTTTTTTTTTTTACATTTTTTCCATTCTTCTCTTTTACCTCGCCCGACGTGTTTGGTTTTAGTATTAACTGCGGCGGCGACGCACGGCTGTCCAAATACAGATGGCACCGGATGGCATCGAGTGCATTGGTACCCTCCGACAAAAAAAAAACCGTCGTCGTCGTCGTCGTCTGTACCTGTTGACTGCATCGTGACACACACAAAAACTTGTCATTTACGAGAAAATATAGTAATGTCGAGTGTATGCGGATGATGAATTGAAATTCGATGGATTGAGAACTTATAAGCAAAATACAAATACGTTTTTATATTTCGGACGCTGAAAATAGTATGTATATAAGACAACGTGATCGGATTAGCAGGCTGCTGTTGCATTTATGAGTTTTTTAGCGTGCGGGAGGTGTGAATATCGTGTTAATAATAATACATTGTGCTATACCTATTCATGTATTGTGGTTTTGTGAATATTTCGACGATCGGTACAGCTAGCAGATCTATAGGTTGTTACGATACAACAGTAATAATGTAACATCAATGTGATTATATTATACAATTCGATAATTCGATTCGGCGGTATAGCAGGAAGTACCTACATATACCTATTATGCGTATATGCAGTATGTACATCTTTTAGTGAAAATTTCACCGTTCGTAGTTGGGTACCTATATAATGTAGAAAGATAAGACGATAGCATATTGCATATTTTGAGTCAGATAATTGGGTCATATCGATTTGAATAATTCGTATTTTTTGTGCGTGCAATATCAAATGATAACCTCACTTGCGAAACTGACTTTGCTGCTGCAGCAACACGCGCAATAATTCAATTTTCTATACTGTGGGTACCTCCGCCTTCGCCTCATATGCCCGAACACGTTGTTATGGTATAGCATTAACCATTATTATACATAGGTAATAGTCATCGTATTATTATTTATTATTATTATTATCATCATCATTGCTGTTGCATTACGATAATATTGTGCCATTTTGACGTGTAGGTACGAACATTAAATATTTTCTTTGGTGCAACTGTATTAACATATTATTTTATATTCTCTGACGTTTTAAACATTTAAACATAACACGATGCTCATATTTCAACAAAAATGCATTTTTATATTATGTCGTAATATCGTAAAATATGTGGAACGCCTGCAGTGGGCCCTTGAAAAATATTTACACTACCGAGTTTAAAAATATTGACAATTCAAACACTCTCAAGTATCTCTAAATTTAAAAATTGTATATGTTATTTTATTGTTATGCGTAAAACGAGCACTTGAACTGTATTTCTGAATGTGTGAAACGTTTCCCTATATTTTAACTGAATCGTTTAAAATAACCAACACATCAAAACCAATTTAACGTTTAATATTTATATAAATTTATATAACGCTTAAGTATATAATAGTAATAATAATATGTTTATTGATACCCATTAAAGGGGAAATGTAGTGTACATATTGCTATAAACTATATATAATATATATATATTACGGATTTATAAATACAAAAATAATTAATGTACAATACTTTTATTATTGAATATTATTATCTTATACACATAAAACTATTTTTTTGGTGATATGTGAAAATTTATTTTAATAAAATTTAAGCATAAATGCCGTAGCTCAGATTCGCTACAATTTTGATACTCAAAATTATCAAGGCTAATACCAGTTTAAAACGTACGACTTTTAGGTCCGTTACAAATTAAAAATATAGCATCGCATGTGGAACGAACGACATATCACCTATGTATAAAGTATAGTCTTAAAACTATGTAAAAGGTAGATATCAACCAACTAACACATTATTTTTAAGATTTCGAGATAAATGACACTATTATTTAAAATTGTAAAAATAAACTATGCATCATTGATTTTAAGTACGTAAGAATATATTTATATACGTACTAAATAGTTTTATTTATGTTAGGTGTTTTCCACAACATCTTAACATTGCTGGGACAATCTTCATCTGTAATATATGCAAATAATAATATACATATAAGGTATTTTTCAATTGTTTCTTTAATTAAACACGACATACGGTAGAATGCGATTGTCGTGTAAAGAAATCCAGACATTAACTTACTATAGTGTAAATGGTTACTTTTGCAGTGGATGGATAAATTTAAAATCGTGCATAGGTATGTTTTTTTTTTTTTTTATCAAAGAATTTAATGGTAATAGTGGAATACACAATGCGATACTATAGTATGTTTTCATAATGAGTTGGTATTTATTTTTATTTTAGTACAAATATTATCGAATTTTTTCGATAACACAAAAAGGGAATGTTATGTGAACTGCGTCGAATGAATAAAATATTATTATTTATTATTATTTTCGAGCTCGTAAAGATAAACGGTTAATTAACAATACACGCGTACAGTTGAATGTTAGATTCCATAAATACGAAATTAGATTTCGTTTAATAATAATTGCCTTCGTTATTATATTGATAAAAAAGAACTAAAAACTAAAAAAAAAAAAATACTACAACAATCTACCACACGTGTACATCTATTTTGAGTACAGTAAATGATTCTTTTATTAATTATAACCCATGCAATGGATCAAAAATATAACAAAAAATACTTAAAAATCAAAAAGAATGTTAATAATTACTAAACTATAACGTTATTTGTCCTGACAAATAAAGTTTCCTGATAAATCTTAAGTTTCTCTTACAAAATATTATCTGTATTTATAACCAACTAGATTAAAAACAATATAATTTTTTGATCAATATTACTATGTCTACTTACTTTTGATTTTATCGACTTGTTGCTAACCACACTCTCTAAGTAGGCTGTCAACCATTTAAAAAATATAAAAAAAATAAAAAATAAATAAAATACTCGTTATAAAAAATGTCATTCCAAATAATCCCAACACTCAAAACCAATAATCTCACATCGATAGGTATAGTGTATTAATATATTTCATATATTTCAATTATAATTCCTGACATGTGACAAGGTTGTTACCTTTGTTGCCTAAAAAATGTTACAAGATCGTAATTTTATTGATTCTGTAACATGAAAAAAAATAAAATATTATGTTATAATATATTATTGGTTTTAATAGTTAAAGTACAAAATGCGACCTGATTTATATGTATTACAGATTGATTTTTCAAGCAAACGCTCACGCTCATTTTTTTCTTTAATAATAAATTTAATCAAATTTTGGTTTCTTGTATTTTTTAAATACTACAAGTGTCCCCTGGTCTACATTGGTCTACAAATGTTTGTTATTCAATTAAGGGTATGTTTTCATTTTTTTTCAATTTAAACTAGTAGTTTTTCAGTAATTAAAAATTGTATACTAACTATTGTAAGGAATTTAATATTTACAAATAATTTTATCAAACTATAAAATAGATGTACCTAATATTGAATAGGTATCTAATATTTATTATAGGTAGGTACTCAGAACATTTTTAGTTTTGATAACTAAAAAAATCTCAAGTATCAAAAAAATCAGAATTTGATCAAATCAATTATTAAAAGAAAATATTCTTGATGAATTATCTTATATATATATATATATACTTTGTTATGTGCATTTGATGACTTCACGTGCGGATGTCAAATCAATGTTATCCCGCAATATAATATCTTTTTATAAATTACAACTATATATCAATCATTAATCGAACTGGGTGCGTGTATCACAAATCACAATACGTTGATTTAAAAGGGCGACAAAACGATTGAGTAATTTCATTTGTTGACGGGAGCGGTGTAATGGCAAAGTAAGTCGAATTCGTCTCCGAACTCAGGATGTACTGCGTCATAAACCGCGCGCCCACAACTCTTGTATATTATGTCCATATTCTTATACCGAATGGGCGAATATACACCAATAATTGGGGAAACAGTAGCAGTATAATTTTTAATGACCATAATATAATATTAACGAAGAGAATCTGCAGCGCACACGTGTTTTCGGGTAGATATCGGACGTTTCCGGCCAGACGTTTCTCCCCGAGTAACATTAACCGTGCCGAGACGGCGCATAACGTAATATATAATATGAAATATTATCATTTACTCTCGAGGGACGTGCAAAAACCACTCGTAGCTCGGCGCTGCAGAATGCGAGCAAAATGCACACGTGTGGTAGGCGAATGTTCGTATAATGTGTGTGTTATGTATACGCGTAAATATACAGTCACGTGTTTACGACTAGTTATTCGGAAACAATAATCATAATAATATAGTCATATCCTCCGAGACGGCAATGTGCGTTCGTTTCGTGTCTCCGTGAACATTTCAAATATTAACGACCGTAAACTTCCTGGGCGGCTCTTTTCGTCCTCTACAGCATATTGTATATAATATGTATATAATACGCCTTCGTCGAAATACTGAACACAGACTCGGTACACGTGTCCCGCAGTTCGGGACGCTACTGCAGCATATTATTATTATTGTAATGAATAATATAACACGCATACATGTGCACCAGACGCTGCGGCGGCGGCACACGTGTTGCTGCGGCGGATCCCTAGTGGAATTCCACAAAAACACATTTCTACTGGTGCGAGTGCCGACGGCAGCAGACCCTTTTTCGTTGGACGTCTGCAGCAGCGAGCATATACCTATTACTAAAATATTGTAAAACGTACGGAAACGATCGTGTTTGGAAATACGAACGTTATGTATATTTTGGTTGCATGTGATGTGTACCCACATTTCGATTTATATACAGAGCGTTACGATAGTGCCCGCCAGAGTTCTACAGCATCTTTGTTTCTCCCCGACGGCGGCAGATCTAATTACGCGCGAGGACTCTCGCCCTCCCGTCGGGCGCCCGACGTATACCGAGTTTACGGTAACCTCTCTTCCGACCCTATAACCCTCGTCCGTGCGTCGAGAACACGCTGCTTTACACGCACTCGTAGTTCATAATATAATATTATACTTTGTATAAATGGAAAACAGATGCGAAGGGATCCTGTACTCGTCCTTCGCGCGTATATGATTAGATTTCGGATGCACAAAGAAGGAAAATAAAATACACTACTGAACGCGCACGGATTGGTGGACGTTCTGTGTCGCTGCAGAGTTCTTTCGGTCTAACCCCGAAATTACATTACTGTAATAAATGTACAATCTAAAATTTCCGTTTCATCCTCAGCCGTAGTTTGATTAGACTTTGTCGCTGTCGTCCTTGCAATTATGTAGACTTCAAAAGCATGCGTGGGCGTATCCGAAAGGGTCCTCGTCGAGGGGATATTATATTATTGTAGAGTTTTGCTCAGAATACGCATCATACACTGGTGTTGATTTACAATATAGTATAAATACACGATAAAAAAAGTTTTCATTGGCTCGCAGACTCTTTGCGCGCACGGTTGACGAACTTATTCAATACGAATTTATCGTACGATGCGTAAAAATTGAATTGAAAAAGACTATATACGCGTAGGATAATGTCGTTGATTACCGCGCTTAGAATAAATATAAATGAGTGCGCCTACATACAAATCAAACAATATAACACTCAAAGCGGTTTGAGACGGTGAAAAACAAACTATGTGCAGCCTTTTACGATATTGTTATAATATATACCTATATAATATGTTATTCGACATTGTGTATTGTCCTAGCGCACCGGTTCCGTGCGATTCTGCAGTAAATCTTGATTAAATAATTAATTCGAATTTTTTTAATTATAACGTCGGACCGCGTAATCGTGGTTTATACCTACGTTAAGAGTCGATTACCGACGGAAACAATGAACGTTGAAATCAGATATATTCCCACGTTGAGACACTCCTCGTGTATTCACAATATAATGATAGTACCTATATAAAATTGGTATACACACACTGCCTATAATACGTGCACAGTCGAGGGGAAGTGAAGCGATTTCAATACTGGTAATCGGAGCTCCAAAATGTGTGTTTACCTCTTGGACAACTACGTCATGTGACGGGATTAACGTTTTCGTGTAATCCAAGCACCCCTCAGTCAGTATAATATAGATAATACGGAAAATCATTGAAACCAATAATGACGATAAGCTTAACGCTCGTTCATATTATGAAATGGATTTTACAAAACAGATTACACCTGACAATTTTAGTTTCCTCTCGAAAACGAAAAAACTGTGATTTTTTTTTAACGCGAGTATGTGATCACAGTATAGGTACTAACGACTGTCATTGGATAGATTTTTTGTTTTGTACTCACTATTTGTACTAGCTTTTTACTAACCTTTATGTACCTGTATAACTTATGTATAATATAATAATAATGTAATATAACAAAAGTATAAAATAATAATAATACTTTTCTTTTTCTTTTGCCGTTTCTACAACAAATGTTTAGTTATGTTTTCGTTTGTTTGGTATTCCGTATGAGATGTATAGAAACGTCAAAAATATATTCTGTTTCAAAAGGTAAAATTTTAAATGTAGGTCACTATTTTATAAAAAAAAGAGAAACAAAATTGTTATGACAAAAAAATAGTGAAACAAGTAGGTATAGTGTTACAATATCACTTATCAAGTTATTAAGATATTATTATTTTCTAATTCGTGTAAACATTTATTATGTTGTACACTTGTGTCAAAAAAAAAATCACCTGTGTATTACCTAGATAATGTAATTGCAGATTTTTCATCGCCACGCACGTAATGACATACTGATTCATATAAACAATGACTTTGTAGACGCGGTTGTCTTGAGAAATATATACATACTTCAGAGCTTGAACAGTACCATTTTCCTTTAAAAATGAGATACCGTTTACATTCTAAAATAAAAAAGAAAGGCACTTTCCATTTTTCTAGGATTAAAATCATGTCTATTTTCTTCCAAATATGAAAATCTTAATAATGTATTATAATATTATATCTGGTATTTTTCTTATGTTTTATCCAACATTATAACTATTTTGTACTGTTATTATTGAGTATGCTAATTATGGATAATCTCAAACTTTGATTAACCACGAGTATACCTTTACAATATTTTTATAAATGTTATTACATAAAAGTTTTAATCACCTAATTTTTTCGAAAAATCGAGTTTTAAAAATAGCTGTCAAATAGTTATTTTAAATAAAAAAATCTAAACATATTGCATAGAATGTTGAAAATACAAACATTACACTATGTAACATTGAATTTATTTCATACCAATGTCAGGTATTCATATTACACTTATGTGTGTATAGTGTTAGCACATAATATTAACAATTAATAAGTATTTAATTTTTTTATACATATTATATTCGTTTATTGGTATAATTACAAAAAAAAATATATATACATAATTGTCAGTATACGTTTATTTTTAGTGAAATTACAATTAAAACATGGTATTTTAACCTTACATATTCTCATACACAAGTGTAACGTCCCCTCTCCACGTATCAATCGTTACACAAGTATATAATATAACACTTAGCGTTAATAATATTTAGGTTATTAAAAAGATTAATATTTATTATATATTTCATCATAACGATTTTTTATTTTAATTTATTTCATATTTAGTATTTATACAAAAAAATATTTAGAGCAATGTTCATGGCTAGCAGATGAATTATATTCAAATTAAAAATATAGGGTGATCGTTTATGATGTAAATATTTGTGGAAAATGATGGAAAACGGTCTACACGGAAAAAAAAATTTGGTTATAGTAAATAGTTGGATAGTTTCTAGTTGGTGTAATAAATATTTTAGTTGGGTCAAACAATGTATTTAGTTAAAAATACTAAAATGAATTAGTTGAATTATTATAGTTAAACCAACATTCTTTATAGTTATTGCAACTATATAAAATAGTTATTTAAATTTAACCATGTGAAATGGTTGATGTACAAATATTAATAGATATATCTATAGATTGTTAAAATAATATCGAATATTTCTGTTTCAACATGTATTTAAAAAAATATATATTATACTAGACTGATCTAGATCAATTTTTACCCACAAAAAATATACTTAACATTGAAATACTGGTTCTATCCCGGTATTTTGAAATCATCAAAGAGGAGTACACCATATAATGGCGATCCACAGCGATACGTCAGGTATCCTCTGCAACAGGTATCGGTGTGCATAATAATAACATACCAGATACCTATTGATATGGACTGTAGTTGGCACTCAAACGTTTTTCTTGACCCGTTAAAGCGACTTAGTCACGTGTTGTTGACGTTGTTTACATATACATTACAATTATTATTATTGTTTTGAGCGTCTCGGCCGCACGGCAAAGTTTGGGTACGCGCTCGCGCACAATTCCACACAATATTACCATATATTATTATTATAAACGTGTGTACATAATATATGAACTTGTTTACATTTGTGTGTGTGTGTGTCTGTATATGTATTTGGAAGTCTTCGTCAGCGATCGAGTGAGATATTATGACAGTCGTGTCAGTGCGGCCTGCGCAGGAAGCGCTTTGAGTACAGAGTACCTATAATAGGGTGAAAATAATAATAAAGAAAACAAACTCGACACGGCCTAAACACGCCCGGTCTGCAGTTGGGAGATGCTGTCTGTCGTTAAACAACAATATAATATTATAGGTTAGTGTATGATATGTAAATATATGATTGTAGGTATATCGTTATTATGTGACTGAAAATTGAAATATAAAGTTTTTATGTACGCGAGTACCGGAATTTCAAAACGGTCCACTTGCGTAGTACCTATGCATGTGTGCATGCGTGACATATAAACGTATATTGTATAATATTATGTATTTGTGTCAATATTAATATGGATACGTAGTCGGCACCGCGAATGTTCCAAAAACTAGACGATGAGGAGTATACGTGTACGATAATGTTACCTTTATATAGTATGATGTGAGTATGTGACGAGAATTATTGTATTATAATGTGTAACTGTTGTTCAGGTACCTTATGTAGTTATACGTTAACCTGGTGATACAAATAAAGGGAGTGTATTTTTTTTTATGGTTTAAATATTATTTTATTGTAATCTTATTGTTGAAATAAACGTAATGAAATACAATGTATGCATATTTTTATCATGCTACAAAGGTAAACGCCGGAAATCGTCTACGTTATTCGATCGTTATACTTTTTAATAGAGTAAAAAGTAGCAAATTTATTTAAGTTTTTTACTACTACTTAACCTATATACATCAGTAGAGTTTCTACTCGTATATTATAATTCTATAGCGCATGTTATTAAAACTTTTAATAACGTTTTTTATGGTTGAAAAAATTGTTGCTAAAATTGATTGATATTCTATAGTTTTTACAATTAATTGACTTTTCCTATCATTTATTACCGGTGTAGTCATTAATTATTACATATTTGAAGTTGTGTGATAACATAATAATTTATCAATAATTATAATTTATAACTAATAAGTAATTTACCGTAGAAAAATATTTAAATAACTAAATATGGTTCGTTGTTATAAATTAATCATATTCTAAATAATAAAAATATTACTATTAAAAAAATTCTAAAATGCACGATCATCGTTCAAATAATTATTTTGATATTTTTTGTTAATCCGTATAATACATTCAACGGTAGCTATATATATATTTTTGACACCTAAAAGTAATAATTTTTCGATTGTAAAAAAAAAAATTCACAAAAAAACTTCAAAAATATTAATTTCAAACCTCTATAATAATATACTCTTAAGTCCGTGGAAACACACATAATTATTTTATAATGATAATAAAATAATTCATGTACCGTGTATACGATATGTTTCTTTATATAATATTATGAATGATTTTGCATTTTTATTTTATAAAAGAATGAATTTTAATTGTATTCAAATCTTATTATATTTCATATAAATTTGTGTAGTAAAAAACAAAAAGGTAAAAAGTCGGACAATACCCTATAGGTGTGCTTAAAACACAAAAAAAAAAAATCACCCGTTATAGCTTTTTTTGTACTATTGTAATTAAACGCAATGAATGCAGGTAAGGTATCTATTATTATTATTATTATTATTATAGATCTATGAGTATATTACCTGCTTTGGTACCTGCATAATTAACTGTAGTAACCTACCTAATTATAATTATTTTTCAATCTATACAACTGTTGTGGATTGACGACTGTGACAAGACGTCACGGTCGATAAATATTCATCATATTATATATTCCGTCCAACTAGATACTATTTAAAATCGCGATTGGTATTGCCAAAGTTGTTGAAATCCATTTACTATACCTAATGAACTCGGGCCCTGGTTTTTAAAGGACTGCATTGTTCAGTATCTACCTACACTATTTGTAGATAAAAAAAAAAAAAAAACCATAAAGTCGTATTAAAATATTACGGGTGGAGTACAAATACCATCGTATTATCGACGGTTTTCGTCGACTGTTCGCGATCTAAATCTGGTTGATGATGATTGATTGATGTATTATGCCACGCTAGCAAAAACAACGAATTCTTAATGCGTTATTTATACAGTATATCTATTATGGTGGCCGTCGCATGTGCTGTTTGATCGTTTAATATATATATTTTTAATTTTATAATTTTAATAGACGTTCGATATTTTTTTTTATTTTATTGATGGGCCTATAATTCATTCTACTTTTAGCCATCTGCAGCTTTCGCCGACACTAGCTCGGTTATTGTTTTAGGAGTACAGGCCACACCCGCACACAAGCCGTCTATTACAATAGTTCACCACATGGTAAATTTATACGTTTAGAAGTTCATGTTTCATTTGTTTTAATATTTATGTGAATTGGCCTATTGTCAAACATAATGGTAAAAATATTATCTGTGTTTGTAGTTTTCTACGTCGGATTTCTACGATATTTTAATTCTTAAATGCGAGTTACATATTATAATAAAAGCGCATTCTTAAAATGTAATATAATATATTGTACATAGTATACATGGTACCTACTTTTAAACTCCTTTAAAAATGTATAAGTACTGTAGAAATTTGACGGTACGCACAAACGCAGTAAATGTTGTTACATTTAAGTTTGATGATAAGTCAATTCATTCTCAATATTAAAATTAACGAAGCTAAACGTGACCTGATGAAGATAGATTTACATACGTTACGCACTTGTATAAACAAGACGGACAATAAATGCGGGTTTGGCGTCTTCTCGTATAATTCTGATTTTTTTTTTAACACGGCTCAACAGTGATTAATTTAATTCCAGCACGACAGCACATATATTGTTGTATAATAATTATACTGTGATTAATAAGTATATATTGTGTTCTTATTGGGATGATGTAGTGAGAAACCTACATCGGCGTTCGCTCGATATTAAAGACAGCTGCAGCTGCATATTTAGGATTTTGGTCCAAAGTGCAAGTGTAGAAAATCGCATCAGCATCCAGTCGAGACATACCGGCTGTATTTCCACGGTAATTTACGCACTATTACGATCATAGTGCTATTATAATTATTGTTACCAATGGTAGGCGCAGTCGAATTAATTCAGACGTTTTGTTCTAATAACCATTCGATGATCGCTTACCGTACAGTTTACTTCTACTCGACTTTTATGGATAGGTACTCAAAATGTTTTAGTTTATTTTCTAGCTAGTAATTTTTAATATCACTACTGAAGCATTCAATAAACGCACATTTTTTTTCAAATAACGTAGTATTATACATTTAATTATCATACCAACAATAATGAACCATTATAATACCATTAACACTTTATCACTTATACTATTTTGAACCATCGAAATGGATTGCACTATTTTAGTTTTATATTTTAGTGATTTGTATATTGTCACGAGTCAACGACGGGCTATGAAGAAAAAATAATCGTATTCAAAAAACTGGTATTATATTTCATTATCGGACATTAAATAGGAACATGGAAAATGTCGCCATTTTTTAATTATTCCGGTTTTAAAACGTGCTATTTCACGAAATAAAAATGGCAAACACGACCAAATATAATAAATAAAAGTGCAGTTTGTTTTTTTAAATGTTATTTCAGTGTTATACGAGCAAAAAAGTGTTTAAAATATAAAACGTTAATTTCTAAACATTCAAACAATACCTAAATATTTATAAAACATAAAGTATACCTATGTTGCTATATATAATAATATACCACTATTAAATTAGTCATCGTATTGTTATTCCGGTGATTATATACGTTATGAAAATGTATTGTTCTATACCTAATATGGTGTTTGACTGTTAATTTGAATTGTCTGACTTGTCACTTATTGATGACGAGTCCGCTATGTGTAGGTATTATACATAATAAATATGACTAAAAAAATTCACTTTAACCAGCCGTATAGCTAAACCACTAACTTTCGAATGACGTAAAGAAAGTATAACAAAATATTAAGTTGAAATAAATATATTTATCAACAATAAACACGACGTACCGATTACATTCGTAACTCGAAATTTTCATATGATTAAGCGATGAAGGAAATGGTATAATTAACACTTTTACACCATTACACCTGGACTGCGGTTAAGGGTTGACCATAATACAAAATACCCAAACCTTATCACCTTTACCTTCGTTATAATATATCTAATATACATGAGAAAATTTACACCATTGTAACGAAGATGTATTTGTCATCAATGCGTCGCAATAATGTATTTCCTACACACGTCGACGTATAATTACAGCAAAAAATTCTATAAGTATACATGATCGCCTCTCTTGTAGTCCTCGGACAGTTCGAACCGTGAGAAACTCGGAGACCGAGCGATTATTATAGTCTAGGGAATATAGGGATGAATTGAATCAGCTTTTACGCTTTGAATCTAATTCCGCTTCTACTATTTGAAGAATTTTGTTCTCTACGACACTAGCAGTTTATACAATTTGTCTCATCGGTCGATTATTTATGATTTTTGAATCGTATAGATTCTATACTAGGTGTATAGAACCTATACATCTAAAATATATTGGTTTTCAAAATGTAATCACAATTTGTTTTAAAATTTCCGATTGTAAAATATATAAATCATACACAAACTCTATCTATTCACAATCTAATTAATAAATAACAAAGTCTGTAGATATCTTGTTATAATTGTCACGTATAACACTATAACATTTGAATAAATTGTACTTAAATTATTTATTATAAAAACTGCATAGGTATTGATAGAATAATTGTTTTTATTTATTTTTATTCATATATATATATATATATATATTATACATATGTACATGTACATGCACATGCACTTGTGTGGAAACGAAATCCGCTCAATTTTAGTCTCGTAGTACGGTGAATTATCGGGTACCTAATTAGTTTTTATCAAAATCGATCAGTTACTGTATTATTATAGTTATAATACTAATATTACTTACACATAGAAAATTCCACACTCGAATCCTTATAATAAAAAAAATTGAATAAAATCCAACAATAGGTCCGAAATATGTCGACTTACAGCGATATTAGCCCCGACATTTCAATAATACGAATATAGGTACACAATGTACGTATTGTTTTAGTTTCGTTAATCTTACGTTAAATTCGCCTGTTCGCTAGACCTCCGGCGTACTCGTACACGGAG
Source organism: Aphis craccivora (assembly GCA_009835225.1). NCBI lineage: Eukaryota > Metazoa > Arthropoda > Insecta > Hemiptera > Aphididae > Aphis > Aphis craccivora. The sequence continues at coordinate 88,581 of VUJU01000237.1, forward strand.
AGCAAATCGACTCGTGTCGTCCTCATCGCCGTCCCACACACACCCGCGGTGTATACCTACTTTTTTTTTAACCGTAATAATAACCTCCTGCCATATATAGATACACCGCACACACACACACACAAGTTTACACGTGTATATTATTGTCCGTGTAGTATCATTATTTGTTATAATATATCTTTTACGTATCACATAATAAGCTAGCTGCTTGCATATCATTATTATTTATTATACACACATATAACACGCGTACGGTTCAGTACAACACAATGCGACAACGGAGTGTGCGCGCGATGTACAGGGCGCGGCCCGCCATAGGGTTTGTCACCGCCGCCGTCGACGTACAATGTTTTACAGCGATATCATTATAGTATTATAATAATATAATAATAATAATAATTCTAGACCCGTCGTCGCAGGTACACGAGTTTGTTGTATATTATTTGCGTTATTAGCAACATCAATTGTTTCTCCGGAACAGGACCAGAGCGGAACAATGGACGCAATGCCGAAGCGCACACGCCGAAATCGGGCCGCGGTCATTAATAATTGTTGTCGGGGCGTCGTCCGTTTTGCGTAGTATATCTACATAAAAATATAATATATAATTTAATATGATGTGATATATTATTATAATTTAGAAAACAGCTTTCGGTGGTCCTGCAGCGGCGCATAATATTTATACATTGTTGTACATTTTGTACGATCGTAATAACTATAATATATATATACATAGTTTTATTATTATAATAATAAATAATAAACATTAGTCGCGTTCTTCGTCGCAACTTGAATATAGGTAAATGTATATTTCGGAAAAGATTGGTATGAAACGAAATTGCGATACGGTTGGTTTCTGGAGCGACATGGATCAAGCAATGGATGACACATTTAATGATATTTTATTGATTAAGTAATATATTATTTAAAATATGCGTTTCTTTTAATTTGCATTTTTCTTTGATTTGTCTATACATACCGGATAACTTATGGACTAAAAATAATAATTTTCGATTAATATAATATATTATTATACTTATCTCTATTTCTTTTTGTTTTCAGCTCTGCATCACTAGCTTGTTGATATTAAAAAAAAAAAAAAAAAAAAAAATACTAATTATCCTTCGACAATATACGATACATTTTTTGTTTTTCTAAATCACGACTTTTCGATGACTTGGTTGGGTCGGCGTATGAAACATAATATTAAGAACATTTAAAAAAAAGGTCTCACCAACTTTTTTTTTGTCTGTCCGTTTTGTGGACAAGCCGCATCAATACGAATATGATATATTATGTATCATGAAGGTATATACTCATCGCGTACGCTTTCTTCTCTATTATTTTTATTATATTTTTTTTATCATACATATTATACCGGATGATGTTTAAACGCGTCCTTGAATGTAAGACTTATGCTGCACGTTGCGGTAATAATAACGATATTATAATCACAGTGTAGTAGAAGTAAAAAAAAATGTGGACGTCGTTTATTTTTACGCGCATAAATCACGAACGAGAGCGTATACGTACTATACTATAGAGCTTATACTATGTAGTGTACGTACGCATCGCATATTATGCGACCACAACACGCGCGAAGACCAACAACAAAATTGCGTTTCGCGGTACAGTGACTCGCGCTTATACCTGTGTATATGCACACAATATATTATAATATACATAAATTATTATTATAATATACGTAGCTCAGTTTTAAGTATACAACACCTATGCGATCGCTCACGAAACCGTACATTATGATATTATATGCATTATAGTTTCTTATTGTCTGTAAATCGATATTGTGTACGCTGCCGACACCAGTATATACCTACGATAATAATACACTAATACAGGTATGATAAACGATGCGACCGCGTGATGTTTGATTTTTAAACGGACATAGGTATATATTATATGGGGTGTCTACTGAGAGTTTTCTGTTTTTGTGGTAACCAAACACGATTAAATTATGGTTATAAATTTGTCTAATCATTTCAAAAAGTTACAATATCCACAAAGAAAACAATTTGTATTTTGTATACCTAAAATAGTAGTTATTTTCTCCGAATGCCAAAATAAGGGTTGTGCAGAAGACAATATTATTTCTATATCATATTTTTAAAGTATTAATTACTTGCACAATAATTGCATTAGAAAAAAAAACCATATAGAATGCATAACTTAATACTAATGTTGAACAGTCAAAACACTTTTCTTTTTCTAAATTCAGTTTTACATATTTTATTAAATTAAAAATTTTAGTCTTAACATTTTACAAAACATAATATATGTTTTTGATGTGATGTATTATAAAACGATATAGTTTTTGTATAACGCGATAAACTATAGAACGCCTAGTGATGGACTTTTTGCCGGCACATTCGAGAGCCTATACAGTTTGATTATTAACACTGTAAATCCCATTAAGGCATTGAATCTCATTAATGAAACAATTACGTGGTTTTTTTTTTTTTTGTTTTTCGTTATCCCAACACTAATTTATGTGTACAAGCCAGTCGTAGACACGGCGCCGCGTTATCGGTTAAGACGTTAAATCAATACCGTATATTAATATTATAACAATATATTATTGTATTGCTCTCTGTTCTTTGTGCGTGGTATAAAGATTTATATTCGTCAAAGCCTAAAGGCCGACATTATCGAAATATAAGGCATAAACGTTATATTTTACGTCCGTCATCCGGTCAATTATTTAGATTTACTGTATACGATAATATTATCATAAATATTGTGTACACTCACTACTCGTTTTGTATTGCGTGTTTATAATAAAGGTAGTTATATGGTATAGAATTAATACGTCTTGTGCGCGAGTATTGAGTTTACACGTCGCGAAATTTGTGTTATCGTTAATCGTCACATTATCACTACATCAGATTATATTATAAAATACCATGTTAGTTGAGCAGACCGAAATTTCGATTGGATGTGAAACACAATTACGGTGTTTGGATGTGTTTCGTCACATTTTTTGGAGCGATGCTACAGTAGTGACGCGTATACTCGTAGGAACTGAATAGGTTATAATTATATGTGTATAGTGGCGTTTAGTAAGAACGTCAAGCTATATACAAAAAATTATATTTATCACAGTTACATTATGCTACTGCTATATAAAAAGTTAAAACTTTTTTTTTTCAAGTTTGAAACCGACGACGCCGTGGTAACTGTTTTCATAATACTTCTACGTACATAAAAAGTACCTAGGTACTAATAATAGTTCCAATTATTGGAGAAATATTATTATTAGCAATATTTTTGACCATAAGATCCAGATGGTCGTTTTCAATACTTTATAAATATCGTTTTATTTATACTGTACTACATAATTGATGATTCAAGTATTTCGTTAGTCTGTGTTATTTTTAAATAATTTTACATATTTAATATCAAGTGCTTAATACTTTCCATTAAAAAAAATATGTGATCCTTATTTGAGAAAGAGAAGTTTGTATCTACTTCCTTAAAAAAAGTTATTTGGAATTATTATGCATATTTTTAAATAAGTGGGTGTATTTAAAAATACCAATAATAAAAATTTCAATTATCAAGGGATTGTAAATCAATGGAGTGAATGAGCTTGTTGAATCGACTTGTAGCACTTTTAGATAAATTCACGTATTCAACAATATAAGTAATACAAAATACTTAATAATCTTATTAAACTATATCAGTCGCATATAAGTTTAAGTTTACAGGACTATAATGACTCGTTCAAATTCATATATTATTGTACAATGTACATAAGCTGATGATTATAACGTATGGAAATCTCCGAAAAGTCGCTGGTACATTGGCCTTATAGCGATCGGCTTTACCTCGATGATGGGTTTTATATGATAGGCACACGTCCATTATATTGTGTGTGTGTTCTGTTGTGCAGTGTGCAACACACGCATTCCTGCGTACACCACTCGTGATAAATAATAATACCGTGTACCAAATCGAGCGATTACCCAAATCGTTCACGTTTCGGATATGTGTTCCGTTTAAAAATTTGATATTTTTTTCGTTTCAAAAACTCAAACGTCGAAGCGCGGTCGTGAGTCATTTGTACGTGCAATGTTGGTTGTCTAGGTATCACGGTTTCGATTATACTTATAATATAGGTGTATATGTGTAAAACCCGATTATGAATCGTGTCCTTAATCATAATAATATATTGTATTAGGACTTTACTGTAGGTAACAAATAAACGCAACATAAGTATTATTGGAGAAAACTTACATCATGTATATATTTATAATTTATACGCGTGTATGACGTATTTATATGTAAAGTGAAGAGTTTTAACGTTATTATTATACATGCATGTTTTGCATGTTCGACTCTTTTATTTAATCATGAGTGCATATTTGGCTAGTTTTCAGATATGAGTACGTCATATTTATTGCACATTTTTGCTGTTTACAACACCTATTTGTGTATAATATACCTATGAGTATGCAATAATTTTAGAAAAATAATGTTCTTTATTTCGATAAAGCAAAGTTAGATACTACCTAATAATTAATAATATAATCACTTTTATTTAAATGTAGAATTATTAATGTTGATAGTCAATCATAACTTATGATTCACAAATCACAAGTAATAGAATAATATAAATAATACCTATTGTAAATTTTAATTGCGTGGTAGTATATGGTAGTATTTAATTATTTACTGAAGATTAAATCAAATCAAACGAATTTCCTGGGACGAGAATACAGTTAAGTATTATCAATTAAATTATTTCACAATAAAAACATACAAAAAGTAGTTAAAAATGATTTTTTACTTTATGCGTTATATTTAGTATTTTTGAACTTATTTCTGGATCATGTAGTCACTACATTGTACATATTAATAAGTAATAACAATATCGATATTATGACTTAAACCACGCCGTTTTCGTATCACGTATCTTTACATTATTTGTGTTTATTAAACAATTATTTTAATTAATACGAATTTATGTAAGTACCTACATATAATATAATATTTTATGTATAATATATATTGTACAAACGTGTTTAATGATAACACGAGAACCTATTTGGCTATTTCGTTTGCCAAGATATTACAATGTAACAGTGCACACGTTTTCAAAAACTATAAAATCTCATACTTACTAAAATACTAAATAAACAGCTCAACCACCGCGCGAACTACTTACAAATAATTATTATAGTCTCTCATTTGTAGTTAATCTTTCGGTAGTTGTTTACATACAAAATATATGTATACTTGTGTGTACTAGTTATCAGGTTGAAAAAAGTATGTTTGTAATTTAGTATATTTAAGTATAAGTAATGTTATTAATATTTAAATCATGTTACGTCATCGCACGAATATAATATTTAATATTAAACCTTCTGTGGCCATTTCCGTTCAGAGAATAAAGTAATACAAAACCAACGGACATATTAAAATATTATGGTTTTTAATTCTCCGAATTTCTTTAATATTATGATAATCAGTTCTACATACATTATACTATTATATTATTACAATTCCGTCATATTCTTTGATCCCGTATATCATATACAGGACTTTAGACGTTCGCTGGAAAAAAAATTAACGAGATTATAATATCATAGAATATTTAACATAATATTATAACGAGATTATGATACTATTATTTATTATTATGTTAAACATAATAATATGATTGTTGGAAATCAAACAACGCCGTTGCCGCCGCCGACAAGTGTATAGATGTATTACGTTTTTTACTTGCATACATTACGCATGTGTTTATGTTGCTCATTCCATCATAATTAACATGTATAATTATATTAATAATCGTACACTTAATTTTTATATTTTATTCGGGCGACATTTACATAACAGCAAGATGGTAGGTACTTTTGGAAGCCCTGCTAAGGTATAATTGAAAACTTGTTCAAACAACAGTAATCACTGTCGAGTATGGACATTGCAGGACGGTATAGGTTATGGACCTGGTAAACATTCATAATATATATATATATATGTTTATTCTGAATCTATTTAGTATTTTTTACAACAAGCTTAATTTTAAGTGAATACTTAATATTTTTCATTTTTACCCAAACTAATAGTATTGATTCAGAAATTTTTTATTCGTCTCTATGCCAGGATCGTTAAACAACTATTTTCTATGGTAATTAATGCTTCGACATTATCGTCCGAGTTTTTGGACCATAATTTAAAAAAATCTGAAAGAACCATACATTTATATTTTTTTATTAAATTACAAATCGTACTTATTAATAATTTATCCTCTACAGAGGTAATTAATTATATAATTTTTTTTTTAAATATATTTCATTTTGTCTTTAGAAAGTATTTCGTCTAACCGTGATTATAGTCTTATACTCTATTCTTGATGTTTTATAAGTTATAAGCGTACCTATATAAAAATAGAATATTTAAAGGATGTTGTGGCAATTAAAAAAAAAAAAAAGAGAGATGTCCGTTATCTTTAGTCTTTCGATATATATTTATACACATGTTTTGAACCGTGCTATAAGTTCGTAAACCTTTCGGTCATTTTTATTTTTCAAAATTTACTGTGAGAACCAATATATTATTATAGACAATATACGATTGCATTTGATAATTTGAAAACGTACCTACACATAGGGTTTATATTTTTCATTTACCGCCCATAACTTGATATCTTAAAATATCACTCTTCACGGATACATCTTGTTATGCGTACCTAATATCTAATATCTATTTTATAGGAATATATAAAGTATAAATCGTACTTATATATTATTATAGGTGCATAGAACACTTTAACCAGTGTATATAGGTAAGTATATACGCATCCAGTGTAAACCGCACCGGTGCGAGTGTTTGGAATCACACGTGAGCCGGAAAATACGACGAAGGTACCGCTTCCGGAGTGTATCGTAATAATAATAATAATAATAATATATTATTTTATATTACAAACTATGCCACTGCTATCTATATATATATATGTTTAGGTAAGATCACCTAGACATTATGGTACGTGTTTGAAGTGCGAATGATGCGCGTATTTTCTGGTAAGTACTTATATATTATATAGGTGTAGTAATTTTGGCGGAATTATTGTACGTTTGTAGGTAGGAAAAAAGATCTTAAACAATAACCGAATAACAGAAACAAAGACAATAATAATAATAATAATAATATAATGCTTAATTTTTTAGTGTAATTTGTTGTGAACAAAATGCGGGCGCCTTATTTGTATTCCGCGCGTCGAGAACTCTGTGCGTCCGGTGCGTCGGTTATTTTTTAACGGTATTTGCTCACAAAAGTAATACGAACAAGTGATATGAACAAAATATTATACTCAGTATGCACTCATTTTTACCGACATCGTTTCCACACCCTATAGTCTGTACCGTTGTTTAAAACTAGAAATCTATTGAAAATAAATCCAAATACGAAAAGCACGCCGTTATTATACGAATATAATAATACACAGCCATACAGGTTGTTTTCGTGTCACTATAATTAAAATATTATTACACACCATCACTCAGGAGTCCAGTTTACGTTGTCGTCTTCTCGAAGTTCGATTATAGGTAGTCCGGTAACTATATTATGTGCCTAATGCTTATATTACATATTATACAAACAAATGTGACAATTATTTTTTTAACGAATGGAAAATTTTCTTGTTTCAGATTTTACATTCCCACTTTATAGTTATCATTTGTAATTTATAAATATTTAAAAAATAAAAAAATAATAATAAATAAATAAAAAATAAGTAGGTATTATAATCTTTATGATGATTATTTTTGTAAACTATTGAAGTTCTGATTTCGAGACTTCAAATTATTTAAATTTATATTAGTGTATATTATTTATACCAATATTAATACATTATAATTGAATTATCTGGATGTTTTTACCTATATTATTTAAAAATGTAAGATTTGGGCATAATATATTTATGGTATATGATTTATACTATATGTGTGCCTTAATGATGAAAAGAGAAGAAAATTATTAAAAATAGTATCTGCTCAATTTCAACTGAGGGGAATAAGAAGGAGAATTTTTTAGATATAGCTCGCGTGGTCCATGTATTTATTATAATGAACCTAACAGAGCTCCATATAAAAATAATACAACATAAAGCTTAATTAAGATTGACGGTAATGTCTGTTTTTTACGATCAAAAATAATAAATACTGACAACTTTATTTTTAACTACCATCTTATTATACATTAATTATTTTATGTACAGTTATATTACTTAATGTTGGACACAAAAGATTTGTATCGAGTTTTTTTGATAATTTTATGAACCTATACCTCTTTTTACTAAAATTTGTTTAATAATTTAATGACTATATTTACTTTTACGCGGGTGCAATACTTGAAAAATATACCCGGAAAAAGTGCCGTGTGTATTACAGTTAGATGGTTTACTATTATTGATTTTTTGTTGCATATTTTAGTATAATTTCTATAGATTGTAAGTAAATGGAAAAAACGCCTGTATCTACTTATATATTATTATATTTTATGTTTGGTTCATTAACGTACGTTTGAGCACCTACTCAGTGCGGTAGGTATTTATATGATTTGATTTAAATCTGTGACACTGAGATTGTACTACCCACGATAGTTTGAATTTAAAATATTAGGTAAACTTGTCAGGAAGTTAATAATATGTTCTCAGAAGTGAAATTATTTGCATTCGTGAGCCCCATCATCTAAAACTTTTATGAACATTCGATTGCCTAATTATATTTACAGTTAAACGAGATAAGTCAACATTTCAAATGAATACAAATTAAGTGGAAATAAAATACGGAAATGTATGCTTGGTGATTAAATAACACGAGCTTTTTTTGTACTTTGTAATCAAACAGATTATATTATAGGGGTTTGTAGTGTTTCCAGTTTTTAACTGTCGAACTATCGAGCTAGCATGCTCGACGTCGTATAATATTATGTTATTATTTTATCTACACATAGTGCCGTATCATTTAGAATTCGAATTGATTTATTAACAATTTAGGATGGACTCGTTTACACGACCGCGTAAATAAATATTATATTGAAAAATACAGAACCGTATAGTTATAGAGTAAATAATTACATAAAAAGAGGGTATGGTGCGTGTAAAAGATATTTCGAGTAAAATAATCGTGTTGATGTACAATATATATGTATACATTACATGTACGCGTATATGATATTATAATGTTATTCGTGTGAACGAGTTTAATAGCACATAAAAGTATATAGTTGTTTTTCTTGTGCTCAATGGCGTCTAGTGGATTTATTCTGATGATTATCTGTAAAGACACGAAACCCGAGAAACGGACACGTTCCATTCGGAGACGTATTATGGTTTGGAACCTACGTATTATACGCGCACACACACGCGTGTTTGTGTATGTGTGTATGCGCGTATATTTGGGTACGAACAGTGTATATCGACAGGTGTGTTTTCGAAGATTTTTATTGCCTTCTTGACGGGTATGTTTTCGAAGATAATTTGTAAAAATTATACGCGTGACACTAAAATCATAAATTATATTGTTTATAGTAAAATGTATAGGTATATATCAATGCTTATATAATAATATGTGTTTGTGTGTATATGTTCAGTATTTTTTTTTTAAAATTTTATTATTATTAAACACGTTTCTCGTTGAAACCGAAAATCGTACTCTTCTATATTATGTATATCATATAGTACGTAACTCGTTATTCTGATATTTCAGCCAGCCGTAACAAAACTAGTGCGTACAAAATATGCGTGTTGCATTTGAATGAATCTTGTGAACTTTGAGTTTTTGAATCAATAATTGTCACCAAATTTTGTATACAACGCATATTTCTTGTGACTCTGAAGTGTTGATAGAGCTTCGTTTTTCAACCCCATTAGATTGCCACAGGTGGCTCTCATACCAATTCCGTTTTGGTTTATGAAAATCGAATATTTTTTTTTTTTGTTTATACGTCATATGATTTCTTCTAGTTTCAGAAAATAGTAGATTTCATAATATATATTTATAATCTTTATATACATAAAAATGAAAGTATGTTATTTTTAGATTATAATTTATAATATATACTAAAAAAAAACGACTCGACCAACTTTTACAAAAGTTTTAAATCGTTCTTAGAGGTATCAGGAAAGTTTAGAGAGTAGTTAGTTAACCTAACTGAGACGTATACTTATGCATAGCGCATTAGTGCCATATTTTTCTTATCTGTTCACTTTTATACTCGATGCCGGCGTTTTTAAATATATATTATAATTAATAGTGTTGTAACTATAAAAAATGTATACGATCTTATTTGGGTCTTCTTTCGGTTTATTATCATTCTATATATCGAATTCGATTTAACTTCACGAATTCGCTAACGTCATCGTATATATTTTATCGTTCGCCTATATTATATGAACGTTTCTTTGTGTTTGCAGATCTTGTACGGGGTAGAATAACGTGACGAAAAGTACGATCCACCAATGCTCACTGATAATTTTCTATTTCCGGGCGATTTATTTGAACCAACACTGACTAGCATGACCGTATCATTGTTGTTGTTAAGTTATGACTTCAATAAGATATTAAAAAACACAAACCCATACCCTGTCAGCGCATGATTAATATAGTCACTGCAATAAATGTATTAAACAACTATATAGGTCCGGAAGATCCGATCAAAATCGACAATGGCATGGATCGTGTCGGCTCAGCTATTACACGATCCGTGATTTATGCAGTAGATATTCTGGACTGGATCAAATTGTATTAAAGAAATATATTATTATACGTATATATAGTAATAGTAGGGCTGAACTAACGAAAACAACTAGTTTTAGACTAGACTGGACTGTTAAACGTCATTATATATTCAATTTTAAACTGCAGTATACCAGAAATGGGGCTTACTGAAAAAAAAAATGGTGGAACCGATTTCGAGCTATTAGGAAAATGGATGGAACGAAAAATCGACTTATAACCAACAAATCAATTTTTCACCATTGTGTGAACATTTTAGCCAAACCGAAAAATCTGGTTGGACCTATATATATATATATTGTGAACGAACCTGTGAACCATTTATAGATGATATATATGGATGGAGAGAGTGGTATACAATAAATCTGACGGGATTCGTTTTCATTCGGGATTCGGGGATTTAGTCGAAAGGCTGACGGCGTGTAATCTATTATATTTTATAAATATCGCGAACGTTTTATTTCGCTTGTTCGCTGTCATATGGCCATCTTATCTGTTGTTGCAGGCGCGCGCTATATACTGTAGGACGTAGGTATATGCAAGAAAAACGACGTTGCATGTATCGGTATTACGTATATAAGTAATACAATATCGTAATCTGCCATAGTTGCTGCCGACGGATTCGCTCTGCGGAAGAAATGACGTTTGTGATGCGACGTGGTAGAACGGAAGGAGGAGAGTAGGATTTATCGCAGAAAATTTCCGAAAGAAGGTGCAACAATTTGTCAACCGGCGGCGGATAATAGGAACATAATATATTATAATGCACATACGCGTCAACCTTTTGGCCCATTGTTCCTGTGGCGGTGACATTGAACGTTCGTATAATATAATACGCGCAAGTACAATAATATGTATATAATATTATTATATGTGAGTTGTATGGTTCTCTGTTGTCATGAGTGGGTGGAGGAAGGGGGCGGGGGTGAGAAATATCTAAATCGTAATGCCATTATGTATTATCATTATTATTATTATTATTATTGTTATTTCCTTCATCCGTGTCCGAAGACCACACCCGGTGCCGCCTTAGGTGTGAAATGTGTTTTGTACAAACAAGACCCGCGGCGGCTTGACGGCGACGACCACGACGACGACTACGACGACAACCGATCGGCCGCTAGGACGACCAAACGTATCTCCCCGTATGTGCCGGCAGTAGCGAAGAATCCGTTGGTCGTAAAAAAGACCGCCTCGCCCGGCGGTCGGTTTACCGGGAAAACGACGGAATTCGTGTTTTTCGGCATAACAAATAAACATATATTATGTTAAAAATACCGGAGTTTTGGCTGAAGCGACTTGCCGCGACGTTTGGCGGTACGCTGAGCATGTATGTAACGTACACTCAAAACCCCCAAAAGTCTCCCGTGGCGCGCACGTACAGTACTCGTGAAAATGAATTCGTGTGTACGTATTTACAATTACAAATGTTAGATGTTTGGTCGGCGGCGTGTTATATGAAATATGTTTCGATCATAACAATCAGTATACACTTGTGTCGGACAAGTGACATCGGAGTGGTGGGACGCTTTTATATTCTATGAAATATCTGTGTCTGGGACTACCAGATATCGTCGTTTAAGTTGTTGTCTACTGCAGCGTTGAGCATTAACCAGAAAGAACTTATGAATAGATAAATTGTATCGGATTTTTTTTCCGAGAAAATTATAATTTTTTTTTGCTGGTTGGTTGATTGACGACTAACGAGATTTACATACTTCATTCAATAATATTGTATGTATTATTATATACTATTACATTGTACATTTTTGCTCACTTTTCGACATGTATAAGGACATTCAAGTTTCAAATTTCAATTGTCTGACACGCTTTATACTTCAATATAAGCAATAAAACAACTGTACTCGATATTAATTGTTTATAAATGGTTATTGGTTACTGGTTATATAATCATATACTTATATTATTTCAAGAAACAAAAATTATGTCAAATACTCGTATAACATGTGAAGTATCTTTTTACATCATATTGTTAAGTCCTGAAATTCCTCAATACTGGTTGTATGCTTCACACAAGTTTACTGTCTTTCTATCATTATATACATTATTTACATTTATTCCCACATTTATTTATATATATACCTATAATATATATTATTAAATACCTACACCATCACGTCTTATACTTACTGAAAAAAATGCATTTACAGATGATGTATTATTAAGTACGAATATTGAGTTAATTGTGTACTCATGCGTTGAAATAATTGTTTTTATTAAAAATGTTAAACTTGATGAGAAAATTATAGGTAAATTATGAAAAGTGTTTCATAGTATTAATATTATACGTCTTATTAAACGTTAACAGTATCAAATAACGGATAAAATACTTATGTGACTTTAATTATACTATATTATGATATTATGATAGTACAATACCGTGCTAGATTTAAACTGCGCAAAAATAGCTTTTAAAATACATTTAATGTAAGCTATCCGGTGGTGACTACAATGACCGTTTACGTATTTGATATTAAAAAATAAAATTATGTAGAAGACACGCTGCCTGTACATTAAAGTATGTACATAAAAGCGTGGTTGAGCGGCCATGTAGAAAAATCGGGGCAAACGTCTCGCGTCGCACTCGCCCGCTCGGCGCTATTTATAAGTACGTCAGCCATTACGGATTTTCATGCCGAGAAAGTATAATAATTTAAATTTAATTTACGAAAAACATATCTCACAAACACATATACGCACATACAGGGTGACTCTTTTAACGGTACACATTCAAAATTAGAGTCGTTTACATTAAAAGGAAATGTGATAGCTGGGGTAGCGGGGTAGTTCTTTACGAGTGGCAAAACCGTATGATAAAGTTTTCTGAACGTAAAGATAGAAAAAAAAATATTGTTGTTTTTTTATCCATTGCCGTAAGTTTATTGTTATTGACAACTATTAATCTCACTTCTAATAAATTTCCGCTTAAATTAAAATAATTATCATAAAATATGTTTTATCACTTTTTTTTTACATAATATAATTAAAAATATTTATACATAATTTTGTTTGATGTGCACGAAAATTGTTTCAAATTACGAAAAAGTAAGTACAGATTATTCAATAATATAATTTAGAGAAATATTGCTTATATGATATATATTATATACTTTTTACTTGATGGCCGTTAGTTTAAAGCCCACCTACTGTGGGGAAAACAAGTATGCCATATGCCATACGGTATTACCCCAGCGTTTTACACGTGGCTATATATTGTTACATGTTATAATTTACTTGATACATTTTTATTCAGGATAAAAATATACCTACACATGCTTAAATATTATTGAAACTAACAATATTTTTAATAATTTTATATAATTATATTGCGTAATATTAATCTTCTAAAACGAACATTTTGGTAAAAATGATAAATAAGAGTTCTTAATAAGTTATATGAACGTATTTACTACCATTTATATGTGATTTAGATGAAAAAAAAACCATTTATACCTAGTACACGCATAACTCCTTCGTCGTTATGAAATTATTATAATACGCATGATACACATATCCTTATTATTATAATGTATCGGTGCTGTACCCGCAACTGGAAACAATTGCCACTAAATCGGTCACAATTACGCGTGTTTGTACGTGTATTTATTAATGAGAAAATGTGACTGTTTAATTGTCTCTTACCTCGTTCGTAAAATACCGGATCGCGCTCAAAACACGAGTCGGTCGTCGTTATTAGAATTTTCATAATTCTCTATCAAAAAAACAATGCCCGAAACATTAGTTCGAGCAGCGGTGTAGTTTAACATAAGCGTATGTCTATGCACATAAGTAAAAGCGTCTTTTAAACGTCCCGTATTTCGTAACGCGTTATTATTTTTATTATTATTATTTTACTCGGTTTAGGCGCAAACGCGCGAAACATAATAAATTAACCGTATAAAATATCGTTTTACAGCGATCTAATTGTTCGTGGGCACACCGCGGTATAGAAACGTAAAATATTATTATAATATGATCGTGTGTTGCACAACGAGAAGACGCTTCGATTGTCTCTCGTTGCGACACGTTATTATGTATCATATATTATAGAGGTATACGCGTAGTAACAAAAAAAAAAAAAAAAAAAAAGAAAAGAAGAGAAATTAAGAGAAATTAATAAACAATTAGTCGTTCATCGATTTCACGATCTGCGAGTGTATAATGTAACACGAACGATGAATACAACATTATACAGCTATATGTATATATGTTATGGCTGCATATCTTTTTTATTAAAACAATTAGGTACGATTGCGACTTCAACTGTGCGTACCTATCTATGTTTAGTCGCTAGTATCGAAATCGCTTCGTTCCGTTGTTTTTTTTTTAATTATCCGATGATCTAACCGCTATATTGTCACATTAAGACGAAACAATATTAAAATAATATCACATTATACATCACTGCGTCTGCTGTAACAATGATCGTATTCAATTTACGAGTATATAATTATACATAATGTATACCAGTGTCATCAAGGGCCGGGCCCGAGGTAGAATTTTGGCTGTAGTAATTTGTTAAAAGCGGCCAAGATTTCGAAGATTAATTGGCCCGAAAGACGACGGGTTTTAATAGAATTTTCCCACTGCTGTGAATCGTGCAGACGCTGATGAAGTCCACCCCTCAACAACGGTCGCCAAAAATAATTGATAAAAGTTCGTGATCATGTAGCTATATGGTAATAAATAAGTATTTTCAAGTCATTTGCATCGCGGTTTACGGAGCCCATTTATAGAAACAATAATGTATAAATCTAATTACGTCTTATAATTAGACTTTGTAATTTATTTATGTCGCTTAAGACGGTCACGACGACAGATAATAATATTATTATATAACGGACGGTTAGCATTCATGAACATAACACAAACAATGTGAAAAAAAAATATATATAATAATAATATACTGGTTTCTCGCGTACAATGCTACAGAAGAGTACTCGAGCGCATTATTTTTGTGCACTCTTGCGCTTAGTTAAACAAAAAAAAAGTAAAACGTCCGCCGTGTATATATATATATATATATATATTATATTTAAAAGGAGATGATGATGATGATTATAATAATCATAATGATATAGACGTATTTCTGTCGACAATCACAGCACAGCTCGCAATGTATTATTTATATCACATATATTATAATCCGAAACCGTTTTTTTCTTTTCCAGAGGGTCTCTATATCTGTCCGCGCAGTGTCTGCCTATCGTATCTGTATGTATATATACAATGTACGCGCAACAATAATCCTTTACCTGTGGGGCGTTAAAATCTCTGAAACACCTGGGTGGACCTGGGTCGTCTGTTCGCTTCACATCTGCTATGAGTACGACGGTGCTGAATGAAATACATGTTATATAATATGGGTACATACGCAGTATGCGTATTATATGCGCATATACGGGGCACAACCCATTGGTGAACGCTCTTAAGACACAATAATATGTGAGTAGGTATAGGTGGGATTTTAATAAGCTTCATATATTGTGACTTGCTCGTTCCTCGGTCTGTCGGTTGGTAGGTCGATGGGTGAACAGGATAACAAAAGGTTCGTCTGCGGTTTGACGCCTTTCTTGCAATCTAAACTAAATTTAAAAATAATAATCGAAATTCTTCCTGTCTTTGCATTAAAAAAATCTTGAAAGGGTTCCATGCGAACATGTTGTATACACCACGCGTACTCGATTAAATAAAACTGCAGGTTATATATATATAATATAGTTAGGCGCGAAAGGGATTATTCTCATTGAAATCTGTTGTGGAAATGGCCTAATAAAAACATCAAAAAAGAAAGGGGCCCGTATAATAATGTTTTTTTCCGTGACAGCTTGTCATAAAATATTTCTTTACCATTTAAACTCAAATACTTATACAAAGAAAATAATGTTGTTATGATATGTATTTTTATTTTCAATCAAACTAGCCTTCAACCCAAACAAAAAAGAATATGATCGACGTATTTTATCAATAATTATTATTGTACGGCCTTACGATCTGAGTAAAAATGAGTAAACGGCTGCAGGGCATATAACAAATCTAAAAATAAGTATAACGATGAAGAAAATAGGCGAAGAATTTTTTTTTAAACAACTATGATATTTATGTGGATATACCTAGGTATAATATCGTGATTTTAAATTATACTATTATAGGTATATCTAAACTTATTTATTTATGCATATGGCACTCACACCTAAATATTTAATATAAAATTATGTTATGTATTGTTTATAAAATGATAAAAGGTTTACGTGTACACTGTACACTGTACAATGTGATTTCAAATTCAAATCACCTGTATTAAGCTTTGTTTTAAAAAATAAAACGTTTATTTACTCAGTCCACGTAACACCCCAAAAGTTATGTTCTCCATTAATCTATAATCTATTAACTTAATTTATTTTTGATTAGCAGATGTTTGTGATTTGATTTGTAGTAAAAAAAAATTAGTTATTACTTGTATACATGCGATTATCTTATATTAACGGTGGTGAGTACAGTGAAATAAAAATCGACTGTGGTATAGCACTGTATATTAGTTGGTATAATCTAAAATGTTACCGATTTATTAAAATTATACTTGTAATATGTACCTAGTTTCTATTTAGGAGCTTATCTTGATTAATTAAATACTGCAGGGTAATAAATTATTTTGGTTATTTACAGGCTGTACATTTGTATAGGTACGTATAGATTTTGGACTTATACTTTCCATCGAGCGATATCGAATATGAATTTTTAGTACGATTTAATCTTATAAGTCTGCAAACTCTTACTCAGGTAGGCATTACTTGTTATAAGTAAATAATTTCAAACATTATTGCTGCTGCAGTCGATTGCACAAAAGTCTTATTCTGTTTCAAATACATCCCAAAGGTAAATTAAATAAATAACATATGCGTCTCAAACAATATAGCACGTAATACGTCTTCAGACTACTTCAACCTAACTGAAACTATCGGAACAAATTTAACGGTGTGAATTTTAGCGTAAGTAAATCGAATGTATTGTACGCAGTGGTGCCCCTTTTGTAGGTAATCTATATAGGTACCTATTTATAAGTACGTTATACGATTTTTCTCTTGCAAAACCATCGAATCGGTATAATCGCCTTTTTTAACCTGCCCTAAATGCCAACAAGTGTTATAACACGTTTAATAGAAAATAAGCCGTACCATCGGAATCGGTTAAATCGAGTAACCAGCTATTGATATACATCACACTCGGTATGTACTTACATATTATATTCAATGCGCGACGATCAGTTGACGAATAATGCGCGTTATACTATCCCTTACCCTACATTCATTCGAATCTTATATTTACACTTGGAAATGGTTTCATTTTTTTTTCAAGTACATTTCTTAAAGTTACGATATTTTAGTCGTTTGGTAAAAAAAAAAAAATAATTAATCGAGTTCACTAATACGCCGTGATGACGTTTGTTTTACACTGATAAAGAAGAGACGTTTGTGAATGTAGACATATTTTCTGCGTATAACCAAAGAGTTCGATGTAAAATAAATTTATTAACTCTTATAGTTATATATAGCTGTGAGCTGCAGTTATTCGTGAATATAATGAAACACGCAACAGGTCGGGCGTGGCTGTAAGGTATCGTAATCTGATTTCGGCGATTCGTGTCTAATATAATATTAATACGCATTATATTATTACACTATATTAATTTTAATGTAAATACTACTTTGTACACCATTATGGCCACGGATAAATGGTTGAAGATTTATCGCTGGAGGGTCGTTGTCGGCTTCGAATGTCGATCATGCCACTCAACAGCCGCCCAAGGGTGTCAAAACGGTATATCTCGTGCATATTATAATATAAATGTGTACCACATTATAGTATTTGCACGCGAAAAACTACATGCTCATGCGGTGAGACCAACATTTTTTTTTTTTTTTAAAAGCTGTTGCCTCAACTTCTTCACAAGATGTTAAGGTATTTAAATTTTGGATTTTTTTATTTTTTACAAACTTTCTACGAATCGAAAATCATTACTGCTGACTACGATATAGAAAAATTGCAATGTGTGGCAAACGTATACACTATACGGTCATGTAGGCGTGCGTGCAATAGGGGAAGATTGGCCTCTCCTATGAGCTAATTTTTTTCTCCAATCAAGTATATAAATTGTTGAAAATATAAAGCAATCTTAAATTTTGAATCATGAATGGTATTAATAAATTATCTTTAAAAATATGACAACTGTCAAGAATTGTGTTACGAAAATTCTGCCCTCTTTCTAAATTCTTTCCAGCAAAGTCTGCAGACGCCTGTGTGTGCATATTGGGCGTAATCGTCTGATATGTTTTGTTTGGCATTTATCACGGTACTTATATTTAATATAATAATTCCATCAAACAAAAGGGGGTTGGTAGTTAAACAATATCTAAGGATGGTTTTCCGTAATTATTTTTAATCCATAGCCGTTCGTGACCTACAAACGTGTGACGTATATTATAATATTATTATTTATAAACAAGTACCTAATAAGGTACTTATCAAAGTTATCGTAGTCACCTACGGTTTTCCGTTAAACTCATTTTTTTTTTAAAGAATCAAAGTCTAAAGCCACATGAAAACGACGAACTAACTAACAAATCATTTCTGCTATGTTTGTTTTTGGAAAATAGTGAGATACTAAGATCCATTTTGATGATAAATTCAACATTTTTATGGTGAGAATTGAAATTGAAAAAAAATTGTAAAAATTATATTTAGTCATATTGCTAATATCAAATGATCAGTTTTGGCAAAATCCGGGCAAGCCGATCGCCGAATGAATACGAACTCGACGACGACGAAAATAATATGTAATAAAAAATAATATTAAACACATTATTCTGTTGCACCCGTGACGGACCTTCGTACATATGCACGCACGCCGCCGTGTTCACGCACCTGTGTCGTCGAGTCCGGTATATGGTCGAAAAACGACCGGGTATTCGGTTTAATATATATGTATATTCGTATGCCCGATGTTCAACGCGCACGCCACCAGACCGTAAAACCCGGACAGACTCTGTTGCAGGCCGGTAGCGTATGTATATTATATATACATATAGGTACTAATATATGTATGATCAAACTTTATATATATATATATGTATATAACCATATATTTGTATGTATATATAAACATAGGTATATGGGTACTCTGCACTGATGCATGTACGAACTCGATGCCGAGCCGACCATGAACTTCATTAAAACATATAATAATATGTATATATTATAACAGCCCAACACTGCTTTCGGGTTCTGCGCGCATAGGCTGCATAATGCTATGAATAAAGGTACGAGTATGTGATTTACAATTTTTAAATCACAAAACTATTGTATATAGTATCAAATTATTATTTAATGTTTACATATAATAAATGTATACGAGTATAAACATACAATTGATAAAACAACGAAAGAATTTATTTGATTATGTTTAATATATAGAAAAAAACTAAATTTTAAAAACAACACGAAGGGGTTTGAATTCACATAATGTGCAATATGATAATACAACACCATTTTATATCGTCATAATATGATATTTTATTTTTTGTAGATTTCATTGTTTAGTTTGTCAGTGACTAGTGAATTGAATTAATTGCGAGCATGCACATTTATAATTTTACATAGTTTTATCATCAAAACATTTAAAATAATAAATATGTATGTCATACATTAATTAAACTCTATGAATAAAACGTATTAGTAAAAAAAAATATCATAATATAAAGTATATATTATGTACAAATAATGGAAGTATTTAGTATAATAATTTAGAATTCCATTAGGTTTGATCCAACATTTAAAACTGTTTGTTAAAATAAAAAAATACATTACTCGCTTCACTCAGAATCTAAAATACAACTAAGCATTTAGTCGTCAATCTTTCTTTTATTCTAGTCTATAGAAACCTCTTTTTTTAGTATACCTATTGAAATTCTTGTATCCCATATTCTGTAACCTAATTTGGTTATCAATATCTAGTATAATCAATCGTACTTCATTTAGGATTAAAAAAGACGAATCCTAGCACTGCACGGAAATTGAATTTTTATTATAGTAAATGGTCGGCCAATCAAGTGGAGTGGAATAATCGATGAACTTAGAATACCATACCGAAAAACAAGTAAGAGTTAAACATATTATATATTTAACATAAACGCCGTTGATTAAATTAGATTAGATTAGTTAAATTGGTTTTTAATAAGGTTAAATTGTATTTCCATAATATTAAAAAAAAAGTGACATTGTTAAATGAAACCTTTTGTATGTGTATAAGTCCTTTTTGTTTTAACGTTAAAACAAATAACAGTTCGTTATGACTTATGAGCTTAAAATTACTTGGTAGTTGGTACCTACATTATGTTACTAGAATAGGTAGGTTAAAATTAATTTCTAAAAAAAGCAAGTAAAGTTTTTGTCGTGTAAATAAAGCAAAATAAATATTTTTTCGTAAATAAACTAAAAATTTCATGGGATTTGTAGATTAGGATTTGTCGAATAAGCTGAGCCTGTATATTAGGCACATGCGTAATTAATATAGGGGAGGAAATAAAACATTTTTAAAAATCGCATTTTCCATTGACTGGACCACGTCATGCCACTGACTGCACCGGATGTATGTAAATACCATATATCTACACGTATTGCGTTTGTGTATATACTCTATAGTATATTTACTGTTCAGCGCGTGTAGCGTTTATATGTTATAAATTACCATTACTTCGTTGTATATATTATTAATAATTGGTCGTGCGTGAGTTATACATTTTTATTTATACACCAGGCCGGTCATCGTTATTGTGTTGTGTTACAGTCGCGTTTAATTACATTATCATACAGCACTGTCATATCTCCGGTGTACGCGGTGTAGGTGTATGTATAATGTTATATTATGCATTGTATGTATAAGTACATAGGTATTTCGGTATTTACCGGATGGAAAAAAAACCCGAAAATGCATATCATCCCGCGTTAATATAGTATTATTACGTATTTGACCGTTTCGCGTTCGAGGGAGTGCGTAAATCGTTATAGTGTAGTATATTAATATAATCGTGTACGCATAGACGATTCCGAGCTGATTCCGTACAGGCAATAATATTATAATTTAATAAAATATGTCTGAAAATTTCATACGATAATAATATTATTGTGTACCTCACCCACTGCGTAAAACAATACAACAAGTACCTAAATGCCTACCTATATATTATAATAGCGCTCTTCTGTGCGTCTATAGGGAATAGGTAGGTAGGTATAATATTATATACCTATTTTATTATTTTATAATAAAACGCGCTCGAGAGCAGTGGGAATCCGATAGCATAGAAGGGTTGGAGGGAGGAGTGAAATAATGCATCCAAGTCGACTGACAAAAAACTCTAAAAAAAAAATATATAAATAATAATGATAAAAAAAAAAAAAAAACATAATAATCATAAACGATATTTTTCCCGTCCGATGCACAAATCGCGCGCGCGCACACACACAAAAAGTCGTCTGTGGGGGCGGAGTACGAAGATTACGAGAACCGTTTTTCTCCTGCTGTAGGAGAGGCGCGTATTATGCAGTTGACACAACCCAGCAGGCAGCAGGTGCAGGCGGCCACCGTCGCCGTACCGGGTTTTTCGAAATTAAAATCGCATATACATTATACACATTAGGGGATCGGATTTCTCTCTGCAAAAGACCTAATGAAGACTTGGGCTGACAAACGTTTTTTTTTTTCTTTCTTTCTTTCTTTTCATCGTCGTCGCACGTTGTCCGCCTCCCTCGTCGTGCATACTATATACCTACGTATAATACTCATACATTTGTACTCGTCCGCGTATACACTCGCGTACCTATATTATACTTGTATTATAAAATAATAAATATATACTCATTTTCTCGCGGCCTAATCGTATTCGAACGTGGACGAAAAAAAAAAACTCACGACGGGGACGAATAATAAAACGGGTGGTGCCCGTTATCATATTATGTCATTATGGTTATTATGCTGTTATATAATAATTCAGGGACCGAAACCATTATGCATTTTTTCGGGTTTGGTTTCAGTTCGGTTCTCAGGAGAACAAAAATATTTCGGTTCCGGTTTCGGTATACGGATCTTAGATAAAACAAAAATAATATTAAGTATGTTCTTTTTCGGATAATACCGATTTTCAACAAGTTCCGGTAAAATTTGTATATTATGATTTGAAAAAATAATGATACGTATAAATAACAACAAATAAAAACTATCAAGACTATTGCATGAAAAAATTATACCTCAGCCCTTATTAGTGTTAGAATATTATCAAAACATCCGTTCTGGTTTCTTAAATATTTGAACATTATGGTTCCGCGGTTTCTATACCGGTGCGATTCTAGCACTTCCCGACTATTACCTAGGTTATGGTTAATATGGAAGGACATATTTTATAGTAAATTTATTTAGAATTGTAAGACTTAGTCGCGTATATGAAGTTTAAGGTATAATACCAAAGTAAGTGATCAAAAATCAAAATAAAAAACTTCATCACTGCATGACGATACAACGGCCCTCCCCGCGTATGCCTACAACGTATCATACAACCGGCGCAAGTCTCTCGTTCTTTTGCGATCGCCGGCCGTGTACTATCGCGTACGCACGTATTTTTTATAATATTATTATTGTGGCTGTCCTATACACGCATAAAGATTTATGTTCGAACATTCGTGTTTGCGTTTCGTATATATTATAATATTGTGTGTTTTGCGGTCATATAACGTTGCTGCAGAAGTGTATACATATTATAATAATAATAAACGGAATGCTCGCCGACGACTATTATAGGATGTTTATTTATTTTCCCCTCTGCGGACGTTAATAATAATAATAATAATAACACACACAATGCAATATTATAATATACACGATAAAACGCGTTTTACGTTATTATTATTATTATTATTGTGCACACACGGCGATGTATCAATCGGTTTATAATCTTCGTGAAATCTTCGTTTTTACCTGTATAATGTTGTATATATTATAATATATGTAGGTATTTATTATAGTCGTTCGCGCATTGCAATTTTAACCGTATATAAGACCGCTGCAGCTGAATGCCGCCGAAACAGACACTTTATGATAACGTGGTACCTTCTATTATAGTCCCTTCTACGTCGTATAATATTATAAACGTTCAAATACAAGTATTGAAGTATACCTATAATACCTATAATAGTAAAACCATAATTCTATCCTGTCCAAAGAAAAAACACTTTCTAATACTTTTTAAAAACAACTAATATACATAACCGATAAATTTTTAATATAATATTAGTATATAATTATTTAAATTACATTATACAATTAATCATATTTAATATCAAGTAATAAATAGCGCTTAAATACAGTTTTTACACTATATATATATTATACATATATACATGATATAATTGTAATGGTCGATATTGTAGTAGTGCCAATACCTATAACAACTAAAACCATTGGTCATATTTAATAAAATATTTATTTTTGATTACCTAAACTAGTTGAACGAAAAAAACAAAATTTTTTTTTCATTTTAGTGAATATGGTAGGATCATTTAAAAAGACGACACAGATCTTAAATGCGAGACAATTTACCTGATGTGCAGGGACGTCTGGTAAGTAGTCACTAGTCACTATACATGTAACATAATATTTTCTTTTAAATTTTTTTTAACGTAGTGTAACGAAAATATTTAATTAAACGCTGAATACGTACATCATATTATGTGGTTTAACAAAAACAACTTTCAGAAGTAATAAATAAAATGATTGACTAATAGTAATAGCTTTTATTAAAATTAGCTAACTCAGGTAAATTATTATAATTATTGTTAATTACGTATGAAAAAAATACATTCGCATCGCTCCTCTCAGAAGTTATTTTATAGTTAGTCAATAATATTTGCCAGTTATTTTTGTTTTACTTATACGGAGAAAAGTGTGGCTTCGATTCATAGATGCACCCCACTCGTTCTTGTTATTTCCGCTATTTATTCTCTTCACACATTACAACGGTGAAAAAAAAAATGCGACGTGCGAATAATATTAAATTTGTTTTTACAATTATCATAAAGATAGATCAGACAATAAATATTATGAAAAAAGCATAATTATATTGAAACAGAAAAAGTCATCGACATAATAATGTCAAGCAGATATATTTAATTGTAGGAACACTATATATAATAATGTCACCATTAATTTGCATGATGGGTTTTCCAAGAATACCATAGGTATATGATTTTTTTTTAATTGGGTCATTATTTTAAGAAAAATAATTAAAAAAAAACCATGTATTGGAGTTGGGGATAACTCATTAAACATATTTCAGTTTTGGGTTACCATGTGTTCACAGTGTAGTTCATAATGCATGCTGTGGTGACATTTGTCGTAGAAACAGCCTATAAAAATAATTTCACAGTCTTTCGATAAGGTCGTCATAACTATATTAGAATAATCGTCACGTGTCTGCATAAAAACGTTCGCCATCAGGCAGCTGCAGTTTATGTATACATATCATTTACACTATACAGTAGCATGATAGGTATACACGTGGTGAAGGATTTGGATATTCAAACCTTTCTCCTTATTGGCTTTTATTTTTCTATTTAAAAACGTAAAAATGTTTTTATAAAATATATACAGGGTTATTATTTACCAAACATGTTTACTCCCATTTTTTAGTTAATAATATAATTATTCAAATGCTTTATAGTTTACGGAATAATTATTTAAGGAGTATTATGCGATTAATGATGATGCAAATAGAATAATTTGCAGTAGAAAGCAATATGAAAAATCTATAAATTTGTTATAATATTTAACAATTAAAAAAAACCATATTTTTAATATATGTATTGTTGAAGAAAAAAGGAGGCCAGTAGGTATACTAGACGAATCACTTTGTATAAACATCTATTTTTTTTATAACTCTTACCTCCCCTCCCAATTGAAAATATCCAAGTGGAATATTATATAATCTCTATATGTAGATGGATGATAGATACATTATGTATAGTCGTTTAATAGGTCTCTTGAAGTTTCGTTTGTCATACTCTTAGGAAATCTTCTCTGAACTAGTATTGTATAGTAATGCACTCAGTGTCTCACTCAAGTGTATCTGCACACACACATACATATATATTATACATTTATACAATACTATATAGTAATATACGCATACGCGTGCAGAACCTAATCGATAGGTCCGTGTAAACCGTTTAAGCGTCTCGATAATTAATTACAATATAATGTTCTCATCATCATCGACGGTCGGACGAACATGCACATGATAAATATATGCACTGCAAACGTATATAGGTGTATATTAACATAGATGGATATTTTGCGACTACATAGTACATGTAGGTATGTACGTACGGAGTTCGCGATGTTGTATTTTTTTTTAACACTTCATAATTAATCGTTTTCAAATATCACGCGAGTTCAAAAACTCGTGTACTTGTAAGCATATATTATAAAGTATAGTAATACAAACATTTATGTTTAAAATGTATTTCGTCATCTCGTATCTGAATTCGTAAGACTTTATACGCACGGTTGTCCAGAAAAACTACGTGTCTAACGTCCGTGTACTATGTATAGGCGTATAATATTTGTATGTGTGAGTCTGTTCTGTGGTGATTTGTCTTGTTTGCGCGATCGTTTTGACGGTGCATCGACACAGCGTCATTCGGAAGACGAATCGAGTCGGTATACTATTATTAACCCCCGAGGTCTCCACACGCATACGTCATACGTTCATCTACCTATATATATATATTATATATAATACTATAATATGCACTGTTCCGGTGCGTTTAAATATCTGACGATACGTCCTGTCAACCTGCGTTATATTTCATCCGTTCCACTAGCAATTAGTGTACGCGGGTACTAAACTACTACCACATTGTGTTGACTTATACAGAAGCAGCGGTACTCGTATAAATATAAGTGCACAGATGTTCACTGATTTATAATGCTCGTCGATGCGTCGTCGTATAAGACGTACACAGTTACACGCGCTGGTTTAGTCCGGTTCGGTTCGGTTAAACTTGTGTATTTTTAACTTTCGTTGGTCGTAATATTACGATCGTTGGTATGAATCGAGAAGACGGTGGGCTGAGGGATCTTAGTTCCATTTGAAAGTCTTAAATAACGAAATATCGAGCGAAACATCAATAGCAAGACTGTTTACGATGATTATATTGACCGATGGGTTAGTCCAATAAATAATTATATGGATATGGCTTTTTAAAATGTTATATAAATATTACCACTATGGTTCGAGATATCGACAAATAAAACTCGTGATGGATTCTAATTCTAGGGATATCTAGAGGCTTATTACTTTTTTGTATAAAAAAAAAATATCAGCCTTTCCCAACGCAAAAGCCTGGCTACGTCACTGTTCAACGGCGAGATCGCTAATGTAATCGTTATCGGCGATGCATGACAAAAAGACGGCGACTGTGGTTGATGGATTCTTCGCTGGGCGACGACGATAAAAATAAAAGAGATAAAACGACGTCCTAATAACGCGATCAATCGTCGCGGACGTGGGCCACACGCATAATATATGCGACGGAAAACGAGTTTTCGAAACGGGCTCACGGGCGGGCGCGAGTATAGGTACATTCGATTTGTACCTATTTGTTACGTGAGTCCGTTTTCCCCGACGTAAGACACAATTCAATATAATAATCGTATACCGCGGGTAAACGCCGACAAATCGTGTGACTGGATATTTTTTTTTTTTTTTATTTCATTTCAAAAACCGTCCTCGAAGTCGCATATTTTGTATATTTTATTATATATATATACCTACCTGTTCTAGGAGTGTAGGACGTGTACGCTCGACGACGTATACATATACATTTATAAATTATATAAATGTAACAGAAACACCCTTGCCAGCAGCACGCGTCATTGAGCACGGTCGATTATAACTTCTCTATTCGTCTTGGCCGCCGGCATTTAACGTGCTCTCGTTCCCATGACAGACGACCAGAGGAAACGGTCGATCGATCGACATTTATATCTTCCTCCCTGCTCCACAACATATCGACGGCTCGTCCACGGGTGATTGTGATAATTACCGCGAGCCGTTTATCGTTCGCCTCATCCTCCCCATTATTATATCGAACGATCGAATTTTATCGTATTCTGCTGTTTGAAAATTATAAATCCGTAGTAGAGTATTATAATAATAACAATAATATAGCTATTGGCGGTGGATTATATAAAAAAAATCGTGTACACTTCTCACACACACCTATAACTTACCTATATACCTAGCTATAGTTATTGTAACTGCAGTGTCCCGAGTGATAGTTTAACATGACATCTCGTGCGCGCGCCACTCTTAACGCGTCCAGTGCCTACCGAAATTGCCGGTCATTAAGCTGTCCGACAACGATTTTCCCGGCACACACGCTATTGTTCGCCGAACGCATCCTCGAAGGATCGTATAAAATAATATTATAGGTACTGTACGCAAGACGTTCACCTAAATATAATATAGTATGTGCCGCTGTATAATACGAGTACGTCGTGCTTATATTGACTGAAAATTATTGGGTGCGATGTACATATTACTTATATGACAGCGTAATATTATGCATCACAATGTCGTATTATATTATATCTATAAATTATTGGGAAACATATGGGAAATTAGAAGGTGTATGTGTGTTGTATCTATTTGTACCGGAAAAGGTAATACGAATTAACCGACTAAAGCATATTATAATAAACAGGTTGGTCGTAAAAAAATTGCGGTGCGCTGTAACTGTTATATATAAAAAAATAATGTATTTGACTAAGTTATCGACTATATAGAGTTGCAATATATTTCCTGCGTCATTTTAATACGTATTGATGACTAGGCTTTTGGCGTTGTAACTTACGTATTTTATAAAGCAATAACTCAGATGACTATACATCCGCCTACGACATACCTAAACCTAATATGAAACTATTGTTCTCATTTATTGATTGTTTTTCAAATACACATAACTGTAACAATATTTCTCTATTGTAGTAGTCGTTTTCTAATACTATAAATGACATACCTTCACATTAGACATTGAGCATCCTCCACATAATGATGCCACTGCTGCAATAGGTATTATATACATCAACGGAATTATATCGACTATCCTGCTTTGTTAGGCGTTCTTAAAAAGCACTTATATTTATTGGGTAACGCGGATTATTGTTACTGTTGACCTATTTTCACTTTGTCGTAATAATATAACGAGTAGCTATATCAGTATTATTAATGTTATATATTTTATTTATAATTGTACTTAGAGTATACAATTTGAGCCTTGTACCTACCCCTTATGCAGTATTATTATAAATAAATAAACACTAGTGAGTGTTAATTGATAAATATATAGGTACGTAGTGTATAATCGTTTTGTTTACATCCGTTTACTCTGCACATGTACATCGTGACGAACGCGTAACCTAATAGTTTTTAAACGTGGATAATTGATAATATCGTATTATCTGACATAATAACATTCACGACCTATTATAGGAGGCTTTTGAATAAACGCCAGACCGTGAGTACCCCGTGAGCAACAGCAGCACTGCAGCAGTGCCACTGTGAAAACAATATCACCACGATTGTACGCAATGTCGAAGTGACGTGTGTGCGGATGTCGTGGGCGTTCGGAAACCCGAGATGGCTTTTTAAAGGAAAAAAAAATAAAACACTCAGAAAACGGGACCGGAAAAAGGCGGTTCGGGCACGTAGTTCGTCTATATTTATGTCGATCGAATCACCTGCACGGCGAGGAGCTGCACCAGTGCGGTTGTAGCAGCGGCGTGTACCCACTACAATAATACACCACACCTATGTACGCATACCCTTAGAGATAGGATACAGGTTCCCGTCAGCTATCGATTGGCAGATGATGGGTCTGTGTTTGGTTTGTGTTTTGTATATTTGCACATGCAGCACCCGGTAGGAATACGTACTAGACTTGTATATATATATATATGTATATACTGTATACTGCATTACTGCACAATACAAGTGGGATCGTCCGGATGTAGTATTTTTTTTATTATTGTTTGTTTTTTAGATTATTATTCATATATTTCTCCGATCGAAAAATAATGGCATTTATAATAATAAAATATATAATATTATTTTTGCAGACGGCCAAGTCCGTCGTGTATGTTTATTTACGTTTAAGCGTGTAATAGTCTCTATAACGGCTGTACAGTGATAATAATAATAATAATAATAATAATAATAATATGTAGGTATGAT
The DNA here is from genome assembly GCA_009835225.1 of Aphis craccivora. Classification (NCBI taxonomy): domain Eukaryota; kingdom Metazoa; phylum Arthropoda; class Insecta; order Hemiptera; family Aphididae; genus Aphis; species Aphis craccivora. The sequence continues at coordinate 118,708 of VUJU01000237.1, forward strand.
ATTATGTTCGTGTGTGAAAGTTTGTTCCCAAAGTCATAGTTCACGGCGCGCCGCGGCTACGGAGTCACGAGGACACCGCTCCCGCCATGACCTTGTTTTTATGGACGTTTGACTGCGGAGAGGTATATAATATGTACTTTATATTTAAGTAATAATAATCATATTATAGCCAATCGTTTATGACGAGTGTGTATTATTTGTATATGCTGTTTTTTTTAATTTTTTTTTTTTTTTAAACCAAGAGTCGTACCTCCTAATCACGTCTTCCGGACAAGTACCGTTTTACGCGTGTTTACCGTCCGATGAAAACTGTGTAATTTAGCGGGATTAGCAACAAAACGGTGATTGCTAGTACAACGCACAAGATGGCGTGTCTAGAAATTTATATCGGCGTGATAGAGACATTAAGCACTTTAGTAGAGGTCATGAAATTTTTTAAAACTATTTTAATGTTTGTTTAAAAATGTAAAGCGGAAAATCACTTATATTAATATTTCGATATGCGAGTATCTAAAGGTGTTTTCAGTCAAAGAAGGATGATGAATAAAGCTATATAAAGTCATTTAGAGCGAGTACAGATAAAAATTGTTTTTGTCATAATACAATACAATATTGCGATGACCGGTTATTTACTATTTTTTTGGGGGGGGGGTTTGTGGAAAATTAACGAAGTTAATGTACTTGAAATATATTCGAATAAAAAAAAAAAAAAAAAAATTGTTAAGTTATACATTATACACGTAGATATATTTTAAGGTCTCAGCAGACTATATTGTCTATATAAGAAAAATAATTATGATATAAGTATATTATTATTTATTGTGTATTTATAGTGATCTGTGTCGTCTATCCATACTAAAACTAACAGTATTATAAATATCAGCTCTCCATATTGATACAAGTTAAACTAGTTAAAGAATAAATGCCGAGTTGCGATTTATCCACCAAATTTCCCCACATGCAAACACTGAGAAGTGAAAATGTCAAAGACGTTTAGTGATTCAGTTAAACACACGTGGTCCGTGGTCGTCTGAATATTATAATAATATTCTCTTGCTTTCGCATTGCGCACAATCGACGCATTCATATATTATTAAATGCCAAGGATTCGGGATCTAGTCGAAAAATCTCTTTGGTTTTTTTTTTGACCGCGCATTATACTATTATATTATATGTATTATTATGTCGACTGAGCGTATGAGTTACGACATAACGACGACAACGTCACTGAAGTAGTATATATATCTAGATATATAAATATGATGTACGTGAATAACTCCATTGTGCGCTTACGCCCCTGGGAAAGGGATTCGAAAACGAGAATTTTTTTGGTTTTTTTTTTTTATTAAGTATCTAAGAGAAATACATATAATATACCTATATATATAAATATAAATGAAAACGGGTTTCGAATTATTTTAGTTTTTTTCATCCGTTCTTCCAAGTCGCATAATGTGTGTTGCACACTGCTGCTATACTGCAGTACTTTTACAATAGGAATAATATGAGAATACGTTTCGAGAAAAATAGCGTTAATATATTATGCTTGTGCATAGGTTTATGCGATAACAAAACGTTTGGACGCGTTAAAAAATGTAACATTTTTATGTTCTTCATGCGAAGCTACAATAAATTATAATAAAATATATTATGTAGGTATAGCCACCGCGCGCGGTAAAACCGAGACGTTTTTTTTCTTTTCGGTTCTATTGTGCTTATACCTACTATTATTTTTTTAAAAAACTATATTACGGAAACAAACATACAAGCGCAATAATTCATTTTTCTCCGGTCACCGCGTTTCTAAATGGTTTTTGTAGTCTGCACTGCATACAGTATTAATATTTTATACATCCGCGATGGCGACCGCACATAAGAATTTTTCAAGATCTGTTGGATTAAAACTGTTTTTTTCTTTCAAAACGTTTTTAAAGGGTTTTTTAAATTATTGTTTACTCGCACGCTGTACTCGAAGACTAAAACGTTAGCTGTGTCAATATTTAATGTCCAAGCGTATATTATGTACCTACATTAAAAATACCTATTTTTATTTCTTTACTTTAGTACGAAACACATACCGTTTAATGTTCGCGCAATACAAATAATATTATAGTTTCGTTATAAAATCAAATGTTAAATATTGTTCATGTGTACGATATACAATCGATATAATAAGTATGTAATCATATAATATGATATTATAATATATATGCTGTTTAATGTTTATATGTTTAGGTATATAGTAATTCGATATAGGAACCGATTGCAATTAATATTATATCGTACAAACAAAAGTAATTGCATTTCACTAAGTGACTTAACGCGAGTCGTTTAATCGTACCTAATAACCATCAACCAATGTACATTTCGCAATCAACCTAAACGATTTATCAGGTGCTCGAGTCCTTAATGAACTCTGACAAACACTTTCTAATGATAGTTTGAAAAAAAAATCGCTCTGTACAGCGAAGCCGTTCATAGATATATCGCGTAATAGATATCTGTAAATAAAATTAAACGTATTAAATGACTACAGAGCGTATTAATAACATAATATATACACCTTGTTTGTACAACATTTTATAGGGTTAAGCGATAGTGTGTAAGAATAGACTGCATGTGTCAATATGGCGTGTCCTCGGATATAAGTCAAAAGAGGAAGTCTGTTCAAGTAATTAAATCGTGACCGAAAGACAAGGGGTCAACACTGTGCAAGCGTGAGTGAGTGTGAAGTAATAGATAATGATTAAAAATAAAAAATAAATCCCAAACGCATAATCGTTGCCAAAACGATAATTTTAAGGGACGTGCTTCTCTGGCGTGTGCAGTAATAAATCGTTGCAATATATACATATTGCAGTTATATTATATCTCTCTTAATCTTCAGACGTATATAGGATTATAAATATTATGTTATACGTTCCTAATGGTTTTCAAACGTGCATTATGCATATCCTACTATATTATAATAAGCATGTGATGTTTGTTGGTTTTCGTTTATATAGAACGACACTTGCGCTTACAAATACATATTATTAATAAAACGAAGTTTATTCATGTGGCTTATGTGACCAAATTTATTATTTTTTTTTTTATTAGGCAATTTTAGAAATGTGTGAACTTTTACACCAAACACATTTCTCATATAATATATATATATTATTATGTGACTTATGCTATACTGTTATCTCATTCATTTGGTTAGAATATAATATGCGGTACGTTTATCGACTTTTTATATATAGATACGCAAAGAGTGTTGAAAAATAAGAACCCTATAAAAAGATCAAAGATTTCCTAGACGTATGGTTGTCACAATTTCCAAAAAAAAAAAATATACATATAATATTATTACTCTTCATTATAACCTTGAGATCTTCCAGTTAAACACGTCAACACGTCTGAAAATTTAAATTTATAACGTGGACATGCTCCGACTCTGTAATTTGAATATATTATTATTATATTATGGGTTTTCTTGGTTTTTTGTTGTTGTCGAAAAACGAGATTGCTGATATAATGGAATTACGTATGGTTAGTGGTATATTATATTATACGTGTGACAATAACGATATCTATCAGAGAAGTCCAGAGGACCTCACAAATTTTTGGAAAAAAAAAAACGTTTTACTATCCGGATAAGTATTAAGTAGATGCACATAATAAAAATTATAAAATGGATTTATCTTTTAAAATGTTATTATATTTGTGTGGGTTAGTTTGTTTTAGTTTTATCATATGCATGATAATATACTACATTTTCGTATAGGTAGATAGTAAAACTGAAATGAACAGTATTCCTAAATATACCTATGATTCGTACTTCTTATACAGGGTGATGATGATCGCTGATAATTGTATGTACACGATAGGGCAAACAACATCAGAAGAAGGCATATAAATAGCATTTCCAAACAAATAATTAAAATATTAAGGTACAAAATATGTGCGAATCAGTACAGCTCGTCGTAATGCTTCATATAGAATTACTTTAAAGAAACTTAACCACATGGCCTGAGACGGTTCAATTTTACAATCTAGTTGCATCTGTATAAGCACTCGATCATTCCCAGACGTAATAATATCAGTATGCAAACAGCATTTAGTACCCGTTATAGTGCCTATGAGTTCTTGAACATGACAAAATAAAATAAATAAATAATTATTATTTAAACTAGAGAGGGTTGAAAAGTCGCTACCCTTCCACTATTTTCGATATTATTCGAATACCATAGTGCCGAACAAATTCTAAAAAGTGCAAAACAAAATCATACAAATTTCAAGAATTTTTCTGGTGTGATAGGGGACAAAAGTATCCAAGAGTGCGTTTATACTCATTTGCAGTTTAATCAAACACTAACGCATTAACAACTAACGTGATACGACATGTAATAAAATAATACATAATGTTTTACTTTTAACAATTATTTGTAATGTACAAAGTAATATATTAGGTACATTATTATATTTTTACTTATAGGAATTTGCAGCACAACAACAATGATATCGGATTTGCGTAGAGCTGTTTCTGCAGGTCGTGTTAACAGCGCACTGTATAGCGTGCCCTCCCCTTGCCCAATGAATATTATGTATATTGAGTATTGACACTGGGTCTGCACGAAGGGGGGTGGGGTGGAACGCTGCTGCCGCCATTTTTCCATATTATGTTATTATGCGTATATCCTATATATATTATAATATACGGAATATGCAACAGGAAGCTCGTTACACACCCGTGGATACCGGGCAACACCGCAGGAAGTCCAGTTCCGGTATGCCCGAGCACAATGCGCGCTCTAATTGCTTTTATATTCCGAATTTCAATACATTATGTATATATTGTAATAAATTATTATTGTTTGTTATTTTGTGCGGACGCGATTTCGCGTCACACGATTTCGCAGCAGTCTCTAAACGACAAAACCACATAATATTATGTGCTGCACATACGAGTGAATTTACGCTTGTTGATATATAGGCACGTGAATAATAAGAGGCACTCGTGTTAATATATTGTTATACTATTATTATTACATCAATAGATTGAAAAAAGAAAATACTAACCGGTGGTTTTACACTGCACGGTGTGGTTCGAAAATTGAGACGATCGAAAAAAGTGCGATCTGGAAGAAACGATTATGATGGTTTAATATAGAATGTAAGATATTTCAATGCAAAAAAAATAAATAAATGCTTATACTAAAGTATAATATACCTAATGTGAGTACGGTCGGCACAGAGTCGTTCAAATTGCGTGCGTCACAAACACTTTTATACATTGCGACGTTTGTTCTCGTGTAGTCGTATTCATAATTATAATATTAGCTATTTATCATTATAATAAAATACCTACCGTTCTATAATTGTTCAAATTGTTGTATAGTGACACGTGCAAATGAACAATTTGGTACTGAACACCCTCAATGATTACTATAGATAATATTTACCCATTATTATTATTGATTTTAAATTTAAAATGGAAATTTTAATTGTGCACGAGTTGGGGAGTACGCTCCAGCACAACATTTTTCAGAATCGCTTTTGGTCTCGAAGAAAGTTTATCAAATTTCCTGGGCATATAACAGTTGAATTATTTAAAATTTATTTATGACGCGTGAGTTTGAACGACGAGTGATTCACACAAACAGATACTGTACAATTATAATACATAGAAATCGCAAAGAAATTAATGTTCCTATAGTATGGTGTTTATTAGAACATCTTCCGGAAACGTTTTGCTGGACATTACATAATGATTTCACAATTTACGATTGCTTTGTGTGTTGATTGTTAATCGAGAATAATGATGGCAGAGCTCGCGTTTAGAGATTTCGACCGTCGCGAGTATTAGTCAATTTATTACTATATAACTGTGAGAGATTTGAACGTAGGCACTTACCATTTCTATGATCGGCGAGAGTATAAACATAACAATTAATAATATTATATTCGTTATCGGCCACTGGCCAGTGATATGCACTCATAATATCGCCTTACACTCATCACATGTCTATTTATCGGATTCGTTTGTGTGACACAACGTTTGAGTTAATTAATAATATTCATTTACTGTTATAGGTCGTGCTTATATACAGAATATATTTATCGGTGGGTTTAAAATGATCATATAATTGTCAATATAAATTACAAGTTAAAAGTTATATAACGGTAAAAAAAAAAAAAAAATGTTTTCGTGTAGTCGAGCTTGGCCTAATATTCTAGCAGTATACTGTGGGTAGTACCACGATTACCACGACCTGCAATTAGCTAGATACGCTAAAAGCCACACTGCGGGTAAGACTACATATTATTACTGTAGCAGTGAATCTGGCTTAAAACGGACGGACGATGGTGGTAAGTGGTTACTGGTAATGAAAATCGTATACGAAACGTATTATGGAAAACACGGTCGGACCAGAGGCCACGAGCGGGCGTCATAGTCATCACGATTTCGTCGCGTAAAAAACGTGTTCTACCGTGGAAGCTCATGCGTATTGTATTATAAAATGTATAATAATATTATCATCGTAGCGCGCGTATATTCCTTTTGTCTTGACCACCACGCGCTACTTAATATCATATATACCATTTAAATAATATATGTGTATATTACGCATACGTTTTGTTCTTACATATTTTATAGTTTTAACAACACCATTATCTGCCGGCGTCATCTGGCGGACCTTGAAACCCGAGATCGTGTTACACATTACGCGTTCACACTCATAACCCCCCCTCACTACTTCAACTACCACAACGGTCGGCTGTCCGTCCGTCCGCCCAAAAACCATTGCCGCCACATCGCTCAGAAAACTGGAAAAACACTTAAGATCTATAGCGGAGGGTCCGAGCTGATGTATTATACTAATACGTGACGAAACGCGAGATTTTTCTCAACCTGTCCTCTCGGCTCTTGTTTATAATATATATATATAATAAAAAAATGTTTATTTCTTTATTTGTATACGCGTCGTGATGCAGTACGATAATGCTGTATCGTACTGCATGCACGCATACTTATATTATAATATAGCTATTTCGGGGTGTGAGTGTGCTTGTAATGAGGTGGTAAACGCTATCTGAAATAGCTGCACTATCCAATTGCGTGAACTAGCTACGCGTGTGTGATAGACAGTGCCGCATAGATGTTGGATCCGACCGCGATGTGGTCGATCGTCTAGAGCGTAAAACTCACCATAGATACTTATAATTTTCTAATAGGAAATTCGTACAACATTTATATTTGAACAGCGATAATATGATTGGTGGTTGCATTTGCAGTATGATGTTTGCCCAAAACTCCGAATACGCTATAATATCGTTTATTCTTCGATAGATCGGTGATCTGTGTCTACAATCTGTAAATGTATTAAAATAAATAATGTTATTGATGAAAATAAGTATTAACTTCGAAAGGTAACTCTCACAGTTGAGACGCATCTTTAATCGAACGAACTTGAAATTAACACGAGTCTCTTGTATAGCCTCTGTGTGATAATTTCGAGATGGAAGGGTTAGCGTGAAAATATTGATATTTGATTGGCAATCTCTCTGATAGTGAATTTTAGCAATTTCGTCTCTTGAAATAGACTATAGAACTTTGGAGGATGATATGGGGGCATATTTCGACTGAAACGTTATTATTTTGGATGGCTACTAATGAGCAATTATATATGTTATTTATGAGAATTTGCAAATAAGCCGTTTGAAAATTATTGATAGGTGAGTCAAATAGTAAATACACTTAGACCACCCATGTAGCTCTAAACTGCAAAAATATATATTAAAAGACACGTTTTCTTACCAAGACTATATTTTTCACAATTCATCATTGAAATTGAAATATGATGAATAATATTTTGTTTAATTATTTTCCAATTATTATACTTTATACTGGCACAGTAGTCTTCGATTTTTTTAAATTGCTTTTGCAAAAAAATAAACGTTTTACACATGGTTGATCTGGGCAAATATATTGTTTTGTACCAATATTATAATATTTGTTTTTGTAAAGAAAAGTTGGTACATTCTAGTATTCTACTTGTATGATATTTTTAATATTGCAGTGAAAAACAAACGTAATTGAGATTAAGTATAGTATGATTGTTACTAAGTATGCGGTTACTAGTTGTAATCTGGTTATATGGTCGAAACCAAGTATATAATTATTGTAATTATAGATATCGTTAATTGATTTCACACAATATTAGGTATTAAAATGTCATATGATTTAAAAAAAGGATACACATAATTTCAATATACAAAATCAGAGACACATTAAGTATAGGTAATATCTATAAAATAATGGAAAATATCAAATTGTAATTATGAGAATGGATTTAATGAGAAAATGGTTAAATCGCAAATTTATAAAAACAATTTAGTATCATTTATAATTAATTTTAAAGACAATATGGGTGGGCTAACTTCACGTACGTCGGTGAACCCATCATCTACGTCTGCGTCAATGTCACTATGTACACTATGCTTTTATATTCACACACATCAACACACGCATCGTAATAATGATTATTATCATATGATAATATTATTGTATATGGGCGGGCTCAAGCATAGACATTATGTTGCTAGTTTTGAAAGTTTATGAATCAAGTGTTTTCCGTAAAAATTATATTTTTGCTCGCAAATATTGGATTTTTGTTCAATATTGCATGTCTGATAGTACAAGACGTAAGCACCTAACTCAAGCAATACATATTAGGTCGTATTTATTTCGTTTATACTTTCTGTGTGCGGCTATAAGTCGCGCCTGTACATATAAAAACGAGTACATATAATATATTGTAATATGCATAATATATTAGTTTTGTACACACGTGGTTTGCCATTATGTTTTAAATGTTTTTACAGGTTTATTGCACTATCTGCACCGTAATGTGATGGCTTTGCAACAACATACACAATATAGATATACAGCACAAGGTAAAAATAAAATTTAACGATAATAGTGTAAAACCGCAACACACAAACACAACTAACAACACATATATATATTGTATAGGTACATACTCAAACCATAAAAATTAATAATAAAGATAATATTATAATATATTATTGTTACAATAATTGTAAAAAAATAAAAAAAAAGTTCTGGCGATAATCTACCCGAAGCCGGTTTACAAAACGTGCGTTATCGACGCCGTCTCTCCATTAACGTCTAACGATACTTTAGGTACCTACCACGTACATTTATATATTTATATATTATTTTATTATCGTCATACCACACAGTTCGCTAGAATAATAATATGATGTATATCATCCAGTAATAGTTTATGATGGATTTAATTTAAGATAGTGATTTTGTATTCATCAAACACTAGTCATCACATGAAATCCGAGTATAAGACTGAATTTTGCTAACGACTAGACGGTCTATCAGCCTTTTACATCACTAAGAATATTTCCTATTAGTTTTTGATGTTTCTACGTGGTAAAGTAATTTATTTCACTATCAGAAAAACAGCGTAGGTTAAATTTAACTTTGCCATAAGTGTTGCATTTCATCAATGTGTGTATATAAAATAATATAATCTCGTAATATATGTATACGTAAAAGTTGTATGTCCCAATGTTTTTGAATTATAACAAAATAATGAATTTCGTTATTTTTGGTTTAAATAACTATGTAATTTTGTCCAAATTTTAACTTAAAATATAAATAGTTTAAAAATTAAAAATGTGTTTATTTAGAACTTTTTATTGCATTTTTAGCCTTTAGATTCGTTCTTTCAAAAATGCTATGCAGGTCTCAAGTCTACGACTTAATACCTACACAAAAAGACATATACATCTATGCAACTGTGAATTATATAATTACAATCATAAAAAAGAATACAGATATGGCCATTTTCAGTAGTTAATTTAATACGGAGAACTCGTATAGTCGTATATTTAAAATGATTTTTTTCTATTATATAGTTGATATACAAATAGATTATATTATCTGTTTTTGTTTTATTGTTAATTGCTCTTATATTATTTAAACTCTCTACTATCATAAAATGTTTGTGCTTAAAAAAGGTAGATATTTTTATTTTTCATCGTAAATGTTAGATATTTCGTTAAACCATATATATATTTCTCTTTATACAATAAAATAAGTATAATATATACTATATATTTATAACAATTTCGTGATTTTGAGGTATTTTGTCATAATTTGAACTTCAAATTCATATAAAAATAAATTGATTTAAAAATTTAATCTTACATTAAATTTTAAGCCTTTTTATCCACCAAACAATGTTTTATCACTTATTTTATTAAACAAATTTTAAATGTGTAAAGAAAGTCAAAAGTATTTAAAAAATGATGTTATGTTTAGAAAATGATCCTATAAATTTTTTATTGAAATATCAAGTTTCTATAGTATAGTTTTCAAGTTGAACCAATAACCAAAATTTGAGTCATGTAAAAAAATTAGATTTGCGTAAAAATTCTCGGTTTTTCTTCATTTTTGTTTGTTTTTGCAGTTAATTTATTTAAAAAGTACTGGTAATTTAATGTGTCTTCTCTAAAGTACAAACTAAATCCAATTTTCTATTTGAATCAACCTCAAAGTTGAAAATCGAAACATTTTTTTGACTAGGTACTTATCGTGTATATACAAAAAATACATTATTGGTAAAATCGACACATTCATGATTTCGCTCATAATCTAAAAAGTAAAAATATATTATAACACCCTATTAATAACTAAATCCGATGTAAAAAAAAATGTAATGTGGACATAATATATTATAATATAGGCTTGTTATTAATTTGTTCGTATTTGTGTATCTGAGCATCATGATAACTCCACCTACAAAGACTTGGTCGAGCAAGTCGAATAATTGGATGCAAAATAAGCGATGATAACTATAAGCAAAACTAGAAATAAATAATAATATAATAGTAGACCCGACTACAGAGACCCACATATTATTTTTACGTATTACACTTACGCTTACCACTTATAGGTGTAGCAGGTGATGAATGATATCTGCAGGCTAACAATAAGTCACAGTCTAACCGAATGTCATCAAACGATATAAACAAAACTGACTCAACCTAGTCTAATGGACCTGACTCATCTCTCGCAACAAATCCAAACTAAAACAATTTTATCTTTTTTTTTTTTTTTAAATTCAATTATTTATATAATACGACTTCAAAACTCGTCATTGATTAGTTTATTATAGCTGTTTAATTCAATGATAAATCATTGCATACGTAAAATAACTTTGAACCATTAAAGGCTCAATGTATGACGAATCTTGTCAGTAGACAGTAAGCCTTAGGTATTAGAATTAAAAATGTCATATATTTTTATTACAAAATCTGTATGATTGTTGTAGTACATTTTCAAGTTTTTAAAAAAAGATTTTCCTATTAACTATTTCTCCATTTAGCAATCAATTTAAACGACGTTGCTTTATTTCCGAAGTCAGCGTTTTTGGAATTCTTCGTTTATACTTATGTAGGTAATAAGCATATAGACATATAGACATTTTTATTTGAAAAATGATATATTTAAATTTTAAATAAATATTTGGTACTTTTGTACATAAATAATTAATATACCTACACTTAATGCTGTAATAATCGCGAAATGCATATTATGAAGCTTGTTTAGTGTTTATATTATAATATTTTATTGGCCGACGTCAGATTTCTACTAAATAAGGGCAAACGATTTCTCAGCAGTATTTATACAGACGGGAAAACGTCCGTCAAACGATAAACGTCGTGTGCATCCTTTTATACATACATATTATTATTATAATGTATATAGGCGTTACTAAATACCACTTCTTTACAATATTAAGTGCGAAGACATCTGTATTATAAAATACACGTAAACTTCAGACGATACTTCCTGAATAACCTACTGAACGGTAAAATCTACTCTTTAACTCTTTTGTCCCAAGCCCTTTACCAAATTTCTTATCATCCTACAAGCCATATATATTATAATATATTTATTCAATTCTATATTTTTAGATCTGCTAATTATTACGAAACCTTTTCATTGTTATTTATATCGTTAAATAATTTGTACCTCTTTTTTTGCATCTCTATACATTTTCTTTATTTTAGTACACAGAATAATTAATTTTATTAATTTTAATTGTACTACCAGCATACTATAATTTAAAACTTAGAGAAATCATATCATAAAATAAAAATAATAAAATCATTAAATCATTTTACTACTTCAGTGTGCCATCCTATAAGTTGATAATTTGCATGTTTTCGCATTTAGTCGATATTATTTAAAATTAATAAATACAATTAAATATTACATTATATATACGGGTTAGAGTTTGGTGAATAATTATTTTAAAAAGTTTTATGATTTTACGTTTTACGATATTATTTTATTTACTATTATTACTGTGGTAGCTTGATAAATTTAAAAAAGCTGTTAAAAATACGTTTATACCTATAATAATTATACTATATTATTATTTACATTATTTGTTCGTAAGCCATAACCATAAATACAATTCTAAACTTTCACATGGTATAATATAAAATTAAATAGTTATATATTTAGCATAAATTATCAAAATTATGAAATGTAGGTAATAATATACAAAAACTCATTTTAGCCACAATTAACCTAACATAATATGGAAAAAATGGTAATGGCTCTTCTCTGCTATGGTTTCAGTACTTTTCACCAACGATCTTAGAGTTATTTATTCTTTAAGACCATCTTGTTAATTGTAATTATAATTATTATGAAGTGCACGAAAAATGGTTTCTTATAATGCAAGTTATTTATTTTTTAAACAAAACATGTAGTCACTAACACATTATAGTAACTCGGCACTCTGATGAATGTTCTACTGAACGGTTGTTTTTTTTTTTAGGACAACCATTTTCGAGAATGTCACACCCGATGATAATTAAAGCTGTATAGGACAATAACTCAATTCATAAATGAATCAATATAATATCTACAATGTCACCAATATAAAATGTTATTATATTTGCAGAGCACCACGGAGAAAGGAAAACAAGTTGCGATATCGACGAAATCCGGTCGTTTATATACTATTATATATACCTATTATGGGTACATGTCGTAAACAATGAGGAAATGGTGAATTGGCGACACACACACATACACATACAAACATATAAAATGTATAACGTATACACACGACGGAATAATAATACTAATAATAGTGATTTCGACGTGACGGCATTCGCGGCCGGTTGTACGTTATATACACACGAGTAGTATACTAAAACTTCTAACTGCGGTACGACAATTTTTTCATTTTTCGATGTTTAAAATTACACGTTGCACGTATAGGTACGTACACTCGTATAATATTGTATTGGATCGAGGCCAATATAGAGTATTATCATTTTTTCGTATCGCAATGGCTGCAGGTACACCTCCACCTATAATCAGTATATTTATATAGTATTATATTATATTACATTATACACATTTTGTTATGCACTTGGCTCTCACGGTGACTATGTGTATATACCTATATAGATGTATGCGTGACAAATTATTCCGGAGATGCGTCCGAAGACACGTCGGGCAAGCAAATTTTCGGCCGCGCCTCTCGCATTTGTTTAGGATCATAATATATTTTATTGTCTTCATACGCGAATCGGCGCCGACGATGACGATACTCATAATAATATAATCCTGCTACGTTCTATGGATATAACATGTACAATATGGATGTAATATTGTTTTACCGTTTATCTCCATTTGTCGTAAATTTACCTACTATAGATTCTCCAGAATACGTACATAAAACTGTTACGGGGTTTAATTTTAAAATTGTGAAAAAAAAATGATATTTATTTAGTACTTAAACGATGAAGACTTAATTTAGGGGAACTTGGGAGAGTTTTATGAACGAGGGAATGAGAGATTAAGGGCGCACGCAGAAATGTTCACCGGGGGGGGGGCAAGGTGTATATTATACATATATACATATAAAATGCTAGGTTAGGTTAGGTTACTGTAATAGGTATACAAACATTGGCAACAAAAGCTAGGGGCGTCCATGAAGAGATATATAGCTCAAGCATCAAGTGTTTGTATACTATACCTCTACACCTACTGTTAAAAATGTTAACTATATTAAACATTTTTTTCCAGAAACAAAAAACAAGTTTTGTGACAAAATAAATAAATTAATAGACGTGTGTACAGTTTTAGACACTTCATTAATAAAATTAATAAAAAAAAACTCGGTGTGCCATGACCAATTCAATGAAATTAGCAATTGAAATGAAAAAAAAGTAAAATATGCAAAATAAAGTATAATGTAATAAATTATAGGAAACAGAAAACAAACGACCGATTTTTGATGTAATGTGTAATCGAACGGTTTCCGGTGATGATGCCAAAAAAGAAAAAAACTGCAAGAATTAATTATGTAAATACTCGCACGTGTACAAATGAAACTTATACAACAATACGATGTTTAACGTGTTTCGCAGTTTGTTGTATGCATATTCTGTATATTATAATAAAATTAATGTGGTTGTGTTTAAAAGAAGTTTGGCGTATATTATCCTCGTTGAACTGAAGCGCGTATTACTCAAAACGTTGTATTATAATATCGTAGTGAAATGTATATAGTATCGTACATCATAATATTACTATATGTCGTCTAAGTCAAGACTCGAGTCTCAAAAAATCGCATCTAAAAGGGAATAGAAATCAATTCGACTCTTGTGTATGTCTTTTGACTTTTAAATACATATTTATAAATTTTAACTGGTATAACTTCAAGAGACAGGAAAAAGGGCTAGCTTTTATTCGAGTTATTCCCAACTGACTACACCCGCAGTGTTAAAATATTAAAATATCTCAGCGCGTTATTGAGTTTGACGAACCCGAGGATTTATATTATGTTCAATGAGGCGCGGCAGGTCATCCTGGGTACCCATATAGATTAAAAAAATATATATGTACGCGAGACTAAAGACATGGCGACGAATAACGCACATAAGTAACATACATAATATAGCGTAAGAAGGCGCTGCGGTTAATATTAATGTGTGTAATTAGTGTGATAAAAATCGTTTAGGCCTCCGTCGTACTCGCTCGTCGTGTACTCGATTTAGGTATACCGTGTATGTACACGCGAGAATGACAGATAATAGACGTTTTTAACCCGAACAGAGCCACTGCCGCGGTCGATCAATCACAGCTACTTAAGCCCGCCACTGTATATTGTAATATACTTCACCGTCGCCGTCGTCTTCGCTGCGGTGTTGCACTACAACACCGTAGCACGTGACCCGGCGCGGCGTGTCAAAATCTCTACTGCAGGCCAAAGATAATAGGAGAACGGTTGTCGGGCGACGAGTAAGAGAAAACGGAGAAGAGAAAAAAGTCATTTGGGCGAAGAAAATATATAATATTATATAAGTCGTTTGAGCCGTTTTTCTCTCCCCGTCTCTCTCTCTCTCTCTCTCTTTTCTATCAACCTCTCAATACCTTCGTGTTCTGTGCGTGCGTGTGTCGATAAATTATAATTGGACGCGTGTACGTGTGGTCCGACGACGAAGTGTTTGCGTGTGTGAGAGAAAGATAGTGAAAAAACAGAATAAACCGTTGTCGACGGCGGTCGATGTCGGAGCAGGAGCTGTTGCGTGGAGCGTGCCGGCTGAGCTCGCGACAAAACCGACTTACGCGTTATTGTTATTTATTATATATATGTATGGCTCGAGGCCGAAGCGAGAACCGAACTGGACAACAAAAATAATAATATCATATCGGATGACACACTCACACACACACATACACGCGCGCGGTGTATACACTATACCCTGTATACGAACGCGATACGGTCCGATTTATGCGTCAATTTTTTAATTTTTTTCCTGTCCATTCTTTATTATCCCGATCGATATTATTATATATATATATATATATATTGTCATTATTATTATATTGTACCAAATGCGCCATATCGGCACGTGCGCACCGGCCGTCGTGGACCCTATTGAATCGGATACGAAATCATATAATAATAATATATAATATATATTATAGGCACGGGAGACGACGACTCGACGGATAAAAATTATTTTTAAAAAAATCTATCTACTTTTCCTCCTTTTCCTCCTGTGGAGACTGCACCTTATACCTATAATGTGTCCCCGACAGCAGACGTGATTTCGTCTATCGCATACCGTCGCGTACATCATGTCCTTTATAAGTTTTTATCGTTTACTATTGTTATCGTTATTGTTATTACTATTATTATTACTGTATGTTCATTTCGACTGCATCGCGACGTTATTTTTCAAACATATATTTTTATACATACCTCCTCGGTTGGCCTAGTTTTTCTCACGGGTTTTTCACATATTCTATAGGTACACGGTAGCAACATTATTGGTATGGAAAAAAAAATTATAAATATATATATATACATAAAATAGATTTACGCGTTTGGAGAAAACTTTTTTTTTCTATACGAAATTCACACGACAAAAGGTCGTTGGGCTCGATTCCCGTAACTATTTATCCATACATACGAACATAACACATATATACGAGTAGTATAGTATACGAGTGTGTGACACATATATACTGCGATATACCGATTTAAATATTTGTAAAAAAAAAATCATTCGTTCTTAAAAGTATAATGCGCCGCAGTATATATGACTCGAACTTCCGGTGAACGTTTTGTACGCTAGTCCACTTAATCGTTACATATCATAATACATGTAACATGTTCACATATTACATTGTACATATATTGAAAATGATACCATTGTCAAAAACAATAACATAATAACATAAACATAAGTAAAGGTATAGAAATAAATTCAAAACTAACTGGTCCAAGGAAATATTTACAGTTGAAAAGATTTTTAAGTCAGATGTTGTTTATTATAAAATTAAGGATATAAATTCAACTACCTATTTACGAAGAAGAGTTACAATTATCATTGTTATAAATTAAAATAAATAAATTATTGTTCTGTATAATAACCTAACATTTTATATTATAAATTAATATGTATTTAAATGGAATCGTATTTAGAAAAAAATATGTTAGTCTATAGAAAAAGTTACAACTATTATTCAAAAATCAGTTTTTTTGGATTGGTTTAAAATTATTTTAAAGTACAATATTGCTCCAATTGGTTATTTTTTATTACCTTTATTAACAATGTTTTCATTATTAAATGGAATTGTAGAAATTTTTGAAAAATCTTATACCTAAGCTTAATAAAAGAATTATAGAATATAGAATTTGTTATAAATTGTATACCTAATCAATAGGGCTCGGATTTTGTAGCAAAATAAATCCTTAAAAAAGCATTTTAAGTAGCCAAAAAAAGCAAAAAAAAGCATTTATTAATTTAATTTTAAAAACCCCAAATTTCAATTATGATTTTTTTTTAATTTTAAATTTAAATTTTTAACTTTTGGAATTTTTACGATGAGANAAATTATTTAGAATACTATATGTCTATACCTCACTGATTATCGATTGATGTTTACCGGCCAACTAAAGTATTAGAACGTGCTATAAAAATATGCAAGTATAATTCAGATAATTTTCCCTTTCCTGAGTCGTAAATATAACATATTA